>SJYQ01012842.1:19473-33660 GCA_006410935.1 Redunca redunca | reverse complement strand
AAATTTCCTTCTAAGCTATTGTATGAAGGTTAATGTTAGTAGTTAAATTAAATGATTTGATTACAAGTCTCTCTTTATTAAAGATAGATAATTATATAATTAAGATATTCTTCTTTCCCAAAGCTTGATCAATTTGTCCTGTTTCTCAGAACTCCAAGGATTTAAGATGTCAAGTATTTTCCAGTGACTTGTACATATATGGACTTTTTGATCCACTAATTCAGAATTTCTCAAATATATAAAAGATTTATGTACATATATATATATATATAAAGTTATATGTAATTCTCTGCTAAGTCACTTCAGTTGTGTCTGACTCTGTGCAACCCCATAGACGGCAGCCCAAAAGGCTCCCCTGCCCCTGGGTTTCTCCAGGTAAGAACACTGGAGTGGGTTGCCATTTCCCTCTCCAACGTATGAAAGTGAAAAGTGAAAGTGAAGTCACTCAGTCGTGTCCGACCCTCAGCGACCCCATGGACTGCAGCCTTCCAGGCTCCTCCATCCATAGGATTTTCCAGGCAAGAGTACTGGAGTGGGGTGCCATTGCCTTCTCCGTGTAAGTCTCTATACACACATATATATAAACACATATATATGTATATATATATTATCAAATAGTCTGTGATCTTAATATTTGTAGAAATGTGTGTGTAGATACTTTTATATTCATCATACCTTAATTAAGTGGTTTAAAAAAATGAGATGGTCAAGTTCACTTTTTCCTCAAGCATATCATGCCCAAACAGTCCTTTATAAGTAAACTTTCTTAAAAATTGAAAAAAAAAATAAATAAAATGAGCAGAAGAATGCACAAGTCAAGTGTATCACTCAATGAATTTTTACAATATGGAAATACTTACAAATAGAATCAGGTCAAGAAACAAAACATAATAACATATATTATTTATATATAATCATATATAGTCACCTTCTTATAAAATCATTTAATTCATGACCTTCCCCACTATCCTTACATGTAACACCACAGAAAATTTTGCCAGTTTTTGAAAATAAGAATTCATGGTATGCACTCTTTTTCTGTTGGATTAAAATAAAACTTTTTTTAATTAAACTTTTTATCTTGAGATAATGTAAATTAACATGCAGTTGTAAGAAATAGCTTAGAGAGGTTAGCTATACCTTTCACCTCGTTTTTCTAAATGGTGACACTCTACATAACCAAATCACAATATAACAACTGGGAAATTGACAATGACACCACCCACCAAACTTATTTGGATTCACCTTTTACATACAGTCACGTGTGTATGTGTGTGTGTGTGTGTGTGTGTGTGTGTGTGTGTGTATGTTTATATGTGTGTATTTAATTCTCTGTAATCTTATCATATAGGTGTATCCATGTAACCATAGCTTTAGCCAAAATACAGTTCTAAGAATAGTTTCAAAATCATAAGGATACTCATGCTTTGATACCCCTTTGATAACTATCCTTTCTTATAGCATTCTCTCCCATGCTCTTACTTTTCACTCATTCTTTTGCCCTGGGAACCACTAATCCCTTTTCTAGCTCCATAATTTTGTCACTTAAAGAAAGTCACACACATATAATTTCATAGTAAGTAACTTTTAAGATTCAGAACAGTATCGTGAGAACCGTCTAAGTCACTAGGTTTCACAGTAGTTTACTTCTTTATAATGCTAAGCAGTATTCTATAGCATGGATATATATGTCTAAAAATTCACCCACTGAAGGATATTTGGGTGGTTTTCAGTGTTCAATTATTATGAATAGAGGTGCTCTGAGCATTCACATACATGTTTTTGTGTGAATATAAGTTTGCATTTCTCCAGCATCATTGAACAAGAGTCTAATTTCTGGACCTTGTGGGAGTATATCTTTTGTTTTTTCATAAAATGCCAAAGTAATTTCCAGAGTGGCTGTATAATTTAATACTGTCACTAGTGTATGGGTGACTCATCTCTTCATATCCTTTGTAACACCTGATACTTTCATTATTTCTTATTTTGTCCATTCTGATAGGAGTGTAATGGTATCTCATTGTGGTTTTAATTTGCATTTTCCCATGACTAAGACTGTTGAACATTATCTTGTGCTTACTTGCCATCTGTATATATACCTTAGTGAAATAAATGTCTATGTCTTTTGCTCGTTTTCTTCTTGAACCACTTATTGCCTTAATGTTTTATTTTACGTAAGATTACATTGGTTCATACTTTTTATTGAAGTATAATTTACTGTATTAGTTTCAGGTGTGCAGCATATCACACTTAAAGTTTTAACAAAAAAAATAGATGTATTTCCCTGTGCTGTACAACATACCCTTGTTACTTATTTTGTTTGCACATGGTAGTTTGTATCTCTCAATATCCCAGCTGCCACTGGTTTGTTCTCTATATCTGTAAGTATGTTTCTATTTTATAATATACACTAACTCGTTTTGTTTTTTAGATTCCATGTATAAGTGATAACTGGAGGAGGAAATGGTGGCCCACTCTATTATTCTTGCCTGGGAAATTCCATGGGCAAAGGAGCCTGGCAGGCTATAGTCCATGCAGTTGCAAAAGTCAGACATGACTTAGCAATAACAACAACATAAGTGATAACAGAGTGTTTGCTTTGTCTGACATATTTCCCTAAGCATATGCTTTCCAGGTCCATCAACATTTTGCAAATTACAAAATTTCATTCTTTTTTCTTTTTTTACCAATGAGTTTTAATCCATTGTATATGTACAACTGATATCACAGTGATATAACAAATCATAAGGGAACACTAAGAACAGTCAAATACTAATAAATGAACAACCTAGGAGAAATGGGCAAATTTCTGGAAAAACAGAAGATAATCTTTCAAAACTGTATCATGCAGAAATAGGCACTCTGAACAGACCAATCACTAGTACTGAAATTGAATTTATAATAAATATTCTCCTATAAAACAAAAGTCTATGACCAGATGGTATCACAGGAGAATTCTATCAAACATATTTAGAGCTAATATCTATCCTGAAGCCATTCAACAAAATTGATGAGAAGGAAACATTCCCAAATTTATTCTATAATACCACCATTACCCTGACACCCAAACCAGACAAAGACACTACAAAAAAAATTTTTTTTGTCATTATCTCTAATGAATATAAATGCAAATATCCTCAACAAAATATTAACAAATCAAATTCAAAAATGTATATAAAGAATCATACATCATGATCTAGTTTGATCCCTGAAATATCAAAGATGCAATGAAATTCTTGTCACAGAACTCAGACAAGGAAAAGAAAAAAAGTACTCAAATTTGAAGGGAAAAAAATAACTATCAGTATTTGCAGGTGACTTGATACTATATATGGAAAATCCTAAAGACTGTACCAAGAAGAATTAGAATAAATGAATTCAATAAAGTGGCAGTGTACAAGATTAGAATACAGAAATCTGTTGTTTTTCCACATGTTAAGTAGCAGAAATAGAAATCAAGGAAACCATTTCATCAAGGAATAAAGTACCTATTAGAACCTATACCATGAAAACTACAAAATGATGATGGAGGAATTTGAAAACAATACAAAGAAATGGAGTGATGTGTTGTTTGACTGTAAGAATTAATATTGTAACAAGAATTAATATTGCTAAAATGTTCATATACCTAAAGCAATGTATAGATTTAATGCATCCCCTATCAATACTCATGACAGTTTCCACAGAACTACAACAAACAATCTTAAAATTTTATGACACCACAAAAGCAATTGCCAAAGCAATCTTGAGAAAAGTTATTGAAGCCATCATACTCCCTGACTTCAGACTATACTACAAAGCTACAGTAATCAAAATAGCATATTACTGACACAAATAAGACCTACAGATCAATGAAAAAGGACAGCCCAGAAATAAAACCCTGTGTTCACTGTCTATTTGTGACAAAGAAGGCAAGAATATACAATAGAGAAAAAAATAGTTTCTTCAGTAAATGAAGTGGGGAAAACTGGAAAGCTACGTGTAAAACAATGAGATTAGAAAATTATTTCACACCACATAAAAAATAAACTAAAAATTGATTAAATACCTAAATGTAGACCTGAAACAATAAAATTTCTAGAAGTGAACATAGGCAGAACACTCTTTCACATAGTTTCTTTTTGGATCTGTCTTCAAAGGCAGAAAAAAAAAAAAGCAAAAATAAACAAATGGAACCTAATTAAACTTAAAAGATTTTTCACAGAATAAAGCAAATAAAAAGAAACCGTCAAAATGTATTTATTGTAAGTATCTTCCCTCCACAGGTATCTTATTTCTTATTCAGTATGTGGCATTCTTAAATGAACAGTTTCTTACTTTGAATAAAGTCTAAACATACAAAAAGGAGCTTCTCTGGTCACTCAGACAGTAAAGAGTCTTTCAGCAATGCAGGAGACCTGGGTTGATCCCTGGGTTGGGAAGTTGCCCTGGAGAAGGAAATGGCAACTCACTCTAGCATTCTTGCCTGGGAAATCCCATGGACAGAGAAGCCTACTGGGGGTACAGTTCATGGGATCGCAAAGAATTGGACACAGCTGAGACACACACACACACACACACACACACACACACACACACAAGTACTTACTACATAAACTTTTTGTGTGTGTTCAGAAATTCTTTGTCTAGTTCAAGGTCCTGGATCTTCTTTTAATTCTTTTTCCTTATATATTTTATAAATTTACATTCCATCCTTTTATTAAGTAAATATTTTTCTCACAGAATACAGATTAAGAAATATCAGTTTAAATTTCAGAGTTCTTTCCCTGTAATACATTCTCATCATGACCTTACTAACTTTTCCATGACAGATGAATTCATGGGTTTCCCTTTTCTTATAATTAGCACAGTTTCAGATGATTACACTATCCAAATTGTTCTCTTATTTGTGAAACAATATCTATATATAGAATAATGCCAAAGCTTTGGGCAATGATATCTGTTATCTTAATTGAATCAGAATTCTGATCATTTAAACCTCATTCTGAACTCTGTAATTTTTCTTTTAATTGTGATTTTCATTTATGTCATTTTTGGCTTACATTTAGGTCACGTTATCATGAAAGAAAGAGGGTGGAAAAATATGCATGTGCTCAAAGCTGTAAGATGTAGTTTGGCATCATCCACAGAAGCTCTTATGCTGGGCCTCCAGCTGCTCACAGTGCCCACGCAGTGAAACCAAACCAATTATCATAATAGAGCTCAACTCCTGTTAGTACACTTTTTCTTAGAAATGAAATTAACTTGGAGAGATATAAGGGGGAAAAAGACAATCTTGATTTTTAAAAAAAGCAGACCAACACAACACATGCATATATTCATGATTACAGTTAATATACATGAAGTGCTTGAATTTTATACATTGACTGTGTATATTGTTTGTCCACAGACTCAGGCTAGGCATTCAAACCCCTAATTTTAAAACCCTTATTATACAGAGTGTCTTATTAGAGATGTTCTCTGTTTCCTAAATGTAATATTGTCAAAGTTTGAGGAGTGTTTGGAGAGGGCAAAGCAATTTCAAGAATACTATCAGTAATATACTTCCTCAGCTGCATTCTGAAAAAGTAGTAAAATGTAAGACTAAAGCATTAAACACAAAGAAATTTTATTTAATAATACTACTTCAGTACTTGTAACAAATATAAAGTTAATAAGGCAAAATACATTATAATCACTTTGATACACAATTCAGTATGTTTGAAATAAATACTAATTACAATATTAGCAATTACTGTACCTTTAATAATATACAATTGGCCCTGCGATGAACAGTGATAGTGTCTAGAAGCTACTACATAGTGCATAATTACTATAAGTGTTTACTATTTGCTATGCTACTAAGTCTTATGTTGAAGAGCTATGCACTAACAGAATTTATTTCTATATTTTATTAAGATCATTTCTATCTCATGACCCCACTACTGGGCATATACTCTGAGACAAACATAATTCAAAAGGACCCATGTACCCAGGGTTCACTTCAGCACTGTTTAACAATATCAAGGACACAGAAACAACCTAAATGTCCAAACACAGAAGAATGGATAAAAATGATATGGCACATACATACATACAATGGAATATTACTCAGCCATAATGAGGAATGAAACTGGGTTAGTTGTAGAGATGTGGGTGGACCTAGAGTCTATCACACAGAGAGAAGTCAGAAAAACAAATATTGTATATTTATGCATATATGTTATATGTAGGAAAATGGTACAGATGAACCTATTTGCAGGGCAGGAATAAAGGCACAGATGTAGAGAACAAACATGTCCAAACAGGGGGCGAAAGGGAGGGTGGGACAAACTAGGAGAATAGCAACGACACAGTAACACTGCCATGTGTAATTAGATAGCTAGTGGGAAGCTGCTTTATAGTGCAAGGAGCTCCGCTCCGTGCTCTGTTATAACATAGAGGGGTGGAATGGGTGAGAGGGGTTTGGGAAGGAGTGGATATAGTATACCCAGAGCTGATTCATACAGTAGTACAAGAAAAACAAATGCAATATTGTAGAGCAGTTATATTCCAGTAAAGAAAGAAAATAAAACTGTAATATTATATCATACAGTCCAGGTCAGTTCACTCACTCAGTCGTGTCTGACTCTTTGTGATCCCAGGTACTGCAGCATGCTGGGCTTCCCTGTTCATCACCAATTCGCAGAGTTTACTCAAAATCATGTCCATAGAGTCGGTGATGCCATTCAACCATCTCATCCTCTGTCATCCCCTTCTCCTCTGGACTTCAGTCTTTCCCAGCATGAGGATCTTTCCCAATGAGTCAGTTCTTCCCATCAGGTGGCCAAAGGATTGGAGTTTCAGCTTCAACATCGGTCCTTCCAATGAATATTCAGGCCTGATTTCCTTTAGGATGGGCTGGTTGGATCTTCCTACAGTCCAAGGGACTCTCAAGAGTCTTCTGCAACACCACAGTTCAAAAGCATTAATTCTTTGGCCCTCAGCTTTCTTTATAGTCTAACTCTCCCATCCATACATGAATACTGGAAAAACCATAGCTTTGACTAGACGGACCTTTGTTGGCAAAATAATGTCTCTGCTTTTGAATAGGCTGTCTAGGTTGGTCATAGCTTTTATTCCAAGGAGCAAGTGTCTTTTAATTTCATGGCTCCAGTCACCATCTGCAGTGATTTTGGAGCCCCATAAAAGAAAGTCTCTGTTTCCATTGTTTCCCCATCTACTTGCCATGAAGTGATGGGCCCAGATGCCATGATCTTAGTTTTAGGAATGTTGATCTTTAAGCCAACTTTTTCACTCTCCTCTTTCAATTTCATCAAGAGGCTCTTTAGTTCTTCTTCACTTTCTGACATAAGGGTTATGTCATCTGCATATCTTAGGTTATTGATATTTCTCCCAGCAATCTTGATTCTAGTTTGTGCTTCATTCAGCCCAGCATTTTGCATGATGTGCTCTGCATATAATTTAAGTGACAATATACAGACTTGATGTACTCCTTTCCTGATTTGGAACCAGTCTGTTATTTCATGTCCAGTTCTAACTGTTGCTTTTTGACCTGCATACAGATTTCTCAGCAGGCAGGTAAGGTGATATGTACTCCCATCTCTTGAAGAATTTTCCACAGTTTCTTGTGATCCACACCGTCTATGGTTTTGGCATAGTCAATAAAACAGAAGTAGATGTTTTTCTGAAACTCTCTTGCTTTTTCAATGATCCAACGGATGTTGGTAATTGGATCTCTGGTGCCTCTGCCTCTTCTAAATCCAGCTTGAACATCTGGAAGTTCATGGTTCACATACTGCTGAAGCCTGGCTTGGAGAATTTTGAGCACTACTTTTCTAGCTTGTGAGATGAGTGCAATTGTGTGTTAGTTTGAGCATTCTTTGGCATTGCCTTTCTTGGGGATTGGAATGAAAACTGACCATTTCCAGTCCTGTGGCTACTCCTGAGTTTTCCAATTTGCTAGCATATTGAGTGCAACACTTTCACAGCATCATCTTTTAGGATTTGAAGTAGGTCAACTGGAATTCCATCAACTCCACTAGCTTTGTTCGTAGTGACAGTTCCTAAGGCCCACTTGACTTCATTCCAGGATGTCTGGCTCTAGGTGAGTGATCACATCATTGTGGTTATCTGGGTCATGAAGATCTTTTTGGAAAGTTCTTCTGCATATTCTTGCCACCTCTTCTTTAACATCTGCTTCTGTTAGGTCCATAGTACTTCTGTCCTTTATTGTGCTCATCTTTGCATGAATATTCCCTTGGTATCTCTAATTATCTTGAAGAGATCTCTAGTCTTTGCCATTCTCTTATTTTCTTCTATTTCTTTGCACTGATCACTGAGGAAGGCCTTCTTATCTCTCCTTGTTCTTCTTTGGAACTCTGCATTTAAATGGGTATATCTTTTTATCCTTGGCCTTTTGCTTCTCTTCTTTTCATAGCTGTTTGTAAGGCCTCCTCAGACAGCCATTTTGCCTTTTAGCATTTCTTTTTCTTGGGGATGGTCTTGAGATCTGCCTCCTGTTCAGTGTCACAAACCTCTGTCCTTAGATCTTCAGGCACTCTGTCTATCAGATCTTATCCCTTGAATCTGTTTGTTACTTTCACTGTATAGTCATAAGGGAAATGATTTAGGTCATATCTGAATGGGCTAGTGGTTTTCCCTACTTTCTTCAACTTAAGCCTGAATTTGGCAATAAGGAGTTCATGATCTGAGCCACAGTCAGCTTCCAGTCTTGTTTTTGATGCCTGTATAGAGCTTCTCCACATTTGGCTGCAAAGAATATAATCAATCTGATTTCAATGTTGACCATCTGGTGATGTCCATGTGTAGAGTCTTCTAGTGTGTTCTTGGAAGAGGGTGTTTGCTAGGACCAGTTTGTTCTCTTGGAAAAACCCTTTTAGCCTTTGCCCTGCTTTGTTGTGTACTCCAAGGCCAAATTTGCCTATTACTCCAGGTAGCTCTTGACTTCCCACTTGTGCATTCCCATTCCCTATAATGAAAAGGACATCTTTTTTGGGTGTGAATTCTAGAAGGTCTTGTAGGTCTTCATAGAACCATTCAAATTCAGCCTCTTCAGCATAACTGGTCAGGGCAATATACAGACTTGGATTACTGTGATTTTGCATGGTTTGCCTTGGAAACGAACAGAGATCATTCTGTTGTTTTTAAGATTGCATCCAAGTACTGCATTTCAGACTCTTTTATTGACTATGATGGCTACTCCATTCCTTCCAAGGGATTCTTGCCCACAGTAGTAGATATAACGGTCATCTGAGTTGAGTTCACCCATTCCAGTCCATTTTAGTTCACTGATTCCTAAAATGTTGATGTTCACTCTTGCCATCTCCTGTTTGATCACTTCCAGTTTGCCTTGATTCATGGACCTAACATTCCAGGTTCCTATGTAATATTGCTCTTTATAGCATCAGACTTTACTTCCATCACCAGTCACATCCACAACTGAGTGTTTTTGCTTTGGCTCCATCTCTTCATTCTTTCTGGAGTTATTTCTCCATTGATCTCCAGTAACATATTGGGCACCTACCGACCTGGGGAGTTCATCTTTCAGTATCCTATCATTTTCCCTTTTCATACTGTTCATGGGGTTCTCAAGGCAAGAATACTGAAGTGGTTTGCCATTCTCTTCTCCAGTGGACCACATTTTGTCCACAATGACCCATCTGTCTCGGGTGGCCCTACATGGCATGTCTTGTAGTTTCATTGAGTAAAACAAGGCTGTGGTCCATGTGATCCATTTGGTTAGTTTTCTGTGATTGTGGCATCTCCCTCTGATGGATAAGGATAAGATGATTATGGAAGCTTCCTGATGGGAGAGACTGTTTGTGGGGGAAACTGGGTTTTGTTCTGATGGGCAGGGCCATGCTCAGTAAATGTTTAATCCAATTTTCTCTTGGTGGATAGGGTTGTGTTCCCTCCCTGTTGTTTGACTCGAGGCCAAAGAAGATAAGGTCCTTCAAAAGGTCCCATGTATGCACTGCTGCACTCAGTGCCTCGGACACTTCAGCAGGCCACCACCTACCCATGCTTCCACCAGAGACTCCTGGACAGTCACAGGCAAGTCTGGGTCACTCTGTTGTGGAGAAACTGCTCTTTTCTCCTGGGTTTGGTACAAACAAGGTTTTGTTTGCACCTCCAAGAATCTGTTTCCACAACCCTGTGTAAGTTCTGGTGGCTCTATGGTGGGATTAATGGCGACCTCTTCCAAGAGGGCTTATGCCATACGCAGGTCTGCCGCACCCAGAGTCCTTGCCCCTGTGGCATTCCACTGCTGACCGTACCTCCAAAGGAGACCCTCCACCACAGTTCTGCTCAGTCTCTGTGGGGTCTCTGGGTCCTGCTGTGCACAAGGTTTGCTTGAACCCTCCAAGCATCTCTGGTGGGTATGGGGTTTGATTCTAAACACAGTGCCACCCCTCCTACCATCTTGCTGGGGTTTCTCATTTGCTCTTAGAAATGGAGTATCTTTTTGGGGGGTGATCCACCATTCTCCTGTCAACAGTTGTTCAGCAGTGAGTTGTAATTTTGGAGTTCTAGCAGGAGAAGATGAGTGCATTCCTTATATCATTCACCTGAATGGAAATAATTGCAAGTTTCTATTGTTCTTTACTGTTTCTAATGGTTCTTATAAGATCCACATATTTATCTGGAAGACTTACTCTTGTATAGATTAATATGATTTGTGTCTTGTTTTCAAGGATGGCAATGATTTTGTTATGTAATATAGAAGAATATATTGTTTATACATACAGCAGGTTATCTTATTACCATCAGGGAAAGGTGTTGACAATATTTTACCTTACTTATAATTAGTTCACATCAAACGTATGAAATATGCAGTAGATATTTCCTGGATGGATAAACCTAGTAGAAGATTAGAATAAAACAAAATACTTGGTATAAAATTTAATTAAGACATTAAATTTTGTATCAAACAGATAATGAGGAAATCGAAATAAAATTGTTTGCAACAGGGCATCACTTTAATCCTCAGTTCAGTTCAGTTCAGTCGCTCACTCGTGTCCGACTCTTTTGACCCCATGGATCGCAGCACGCCAGGCCTCCCTGTCCATCACCAACTCCCAGAGTTGACTCAGACCCACATCCATCGAGTCCGTGACACCATCCAGCCATCTCATCCTGGGTCGTCCCCTTCTCCTCCTGCCCCTAATCCCTCCCAGCATCAGAGTCTTTTTCCAATGAGTCAAATCTTCGCATCAGGTGTCCAAAGTACTGGAGCTTCAGCTTTAGCATCAGTCCTTCCAAAGAAATCCCAGGATTGATCTCCTTCAGAATGGACTGGTTGGATCTCCTTGCAGTCCAAGGGACGCTCAAGANTGTCTCTGCTTTTGAATATACTATCTAGGTTGGTCATAACTTTTCTTCCAAGGAGTAAGCGTCTTAATTTCATGGCTGCAATCACCATCTGCAGTGATTTTGGAGCCCCCCAAAATACAGTCTGACACTCTTTCCACCGTTTCCCCATCTATTTCCCATGAAGTGATGGGACCAGATGCCATGATCTTAGTTTTCTGAATGTTGAGCTTTAAGCCAACTTTTTCACTCTCCTCTTTCACTTTCATCAAGAGGCTTTTTAGCTCCTCTTCACTTTCTGCCATAAGGGTGGTGTCATCTGCATATCTGAGGTTCTTGATATTTCTCCCGGCAATCTTGATTCCAGCTTGTGTTTCTTCCAGTCCAGCATTTCTCATGATGTACTCTGCATAACCTTACCCAAAGCATACATCCCACTCACACCCATCACACCATCACCAAGGCTGGCATTCACAAATATCTTTAACAGGCACTATAGGAGAAAGTTTTTCTAAACTTTTCAGGTGCCCTGTATATGTTACAAAGGAACAATCAACAAGAGACCACTTAATTGAACTCTCCAAACTTATAAACAAATGGGAAAACTTACACATAACTCTAGCACAGAACACTTTGTAAAAAAAAAAAAAAAAAAAAAAAAGTGGAGCTTGTAATGGTCTAATTGTTTAGAAAATCACTGAGAAAACTGTATAAATTCATCTATCTCTAGCACTTTCATAGAACGCTTCTGAGACAAAGCTTGTTTATTTAACTTAACAAAACAGTGAGACTTTCATTTTTTTCTCCCTCTTTTTATTCTTTAAACACTTTCACCACTTGTTTCTTTAAAAATATATTCAGAATTATCGAGAACCTTAACTTATTAACTTGGTCACACAGCTTCCACCAGAACTGTCTTATAATATGTCCGGAGACTGTATTTTGGAAAGTATAGTGATTGTTTTAAACAGATCACTGAAGAAAAACTGAACTTTGGCAAAGACTAATTCTAGAGAATTGGACATGAGTTTATCTGTTGCTTGTTCCAAAGCCACAATTTAGTGATTACTTAAAAAAAAAGACTGCATTTGCTTGAACAGACTTTTATTATGTATGCCTTTGGATTATTGTTTAATTATGTGCTACAAACAGATGATGTTTCTATTATATTTTATTAATTTAGGGGAAGGCCTAATTCTTTATTGTCTCTGAAAGCTTAAAAATTATTTCAACTGGCACATTATTTACCAGATGGTCAAGAAGTATTTCAAGTTGCTTTCTGAAAATATTTTTTCTAGTTCTTTTGAATTATTGAGAAAATTTTTAGTTATTTAAGCATTTATATCATCCCTTGATAAATCTCTGATTACTCCAGTTCCATGGCATAAATAAAATGACAGTATACTTACTTATAGTTGGCTACAAGATACTCTTCATGCAGTCAATAAATGTTGAATGATTTTATAAAGTTTATGTGACTTAATGAGTCAAACTGAAAACTACTTTCTATAGAATTTATGGTTTGCATTTAAAGAAATACACATATAAAACAAATGGAAAGTAATTTAGATATGAGTTGACTGCTGTTTACTGTTCAGTTGCTAAGCCATGTCCAATTCTGCACAATCCTGAAAAAATTTAACATGAAAGAGTTTCTTAAGAAATTGTGATCTGATCAACTTTTCAAAAAGTCATATATAGGTGATCAATCTGCCAGATTCACCCTAATTATAGGGTAAATGTGCTGCAGCAGGCTTCATTAAGCTGTCCCTTCTATCATATTCTTTAACTACCAAATGCTAAAAGATTCATAACATTATATTCCTTTAGCTTTTGGCTTCTGGGTTGGCAAGACATTGTTTAGACACATTACACACCTATAGCAAAATCAAGGTAAAGTTAACATAGCCGCTGCTCTGTGCTTCACATGTTCCCTTTATCTTTCCATCCAGAGAAAACCCTATTATAGGATGTCCTGACATCCAAGTTATAACATAGAGTGTACCCACTGCTTTGTAAAATGGCATTTTGCAAGACTATTGTTGTTTGTTGCTGTCTGCCGAGGACAGAACCAAGCGCTTTATATTTATCAGCTATTTAAACTTCATAATATCTCTAAGTTAAGTACTAGGCAACAAATTTCAGATTTAAAATGAGGCTTACTATCTAGCACCCTGTGCTCCAACTAATGGGTGTTAATTTGAAAAATTCTTAACATGTATAAACCCCCTTCAACTAACAAAATACTATTCACTCACTTGTCAGATTATTGACATTTTAAATAATAGGGTAAATAGAAAAGGGAAACATAACCAGATCAAAACTACACACACACACACACACAAAACAAAGTACAAAAGTGCTACGACTAGATCTTTAATTTTCTCACCACAGGAAATCTGTTATATACAGTAAAACAAATAAACAAATAAAACCCTTGCATAATAACTGGCTCCAATTCTGATTCCATTGCTCTGTAACAAGCTGGCTTTGGCAAATCACCTAGACTCTGTTGTCTTCAGTTTTCACATCTGTTTGATTAGCTTAATAACTATCTAAAATTTTGAGGACTGACCATAATCTAAATACAGAGATTGGCATAGGGTAGCTCTCTCATAAAGAACAAGAAATATGAATTTAAAACTGTTTCTGTATTCTCAAGAGAGACAAAACAAAATGCTCTTCTCCAAGAGTTATGTAATGACCATTAAGGCCCATTTAACATATGCATATAGTTAGATAAATAGATAAGACATAGATGATATAGACATTGGGAGCAAATATATTTTTATACTTCCTATAAAAGTAATAGGAAAAGAAATCATTACATATAAATAAAAATCAATCATATAATCAAAATGAAAATATTTAAAT
>SJYQ01012842.1:0-17101 GCA_006410935.1 Redunca redunca | reverse complement strand
CTATAGAGTGAACTGTTGGACTCTGGGGGAGAGAGGGAGGGAGAGGGTGGGATGAGATGGGAGAATGGCATTGAAAGATGTATACTATCATGTAAGAAACGAATCGCCAGTCGATGTCCGATGCAGGATGCAGGATGCTTGGGATTGGTGCAAGGAGAGGACCCAGAGAGATGGTATGGGGTGGGAGATGGGAGGGGATTCGTGTTTGGGAATGCATGTACACTCGTGGTGAATTCATGTCAATGTTTGGCAAAACCAATACAGTAATGTAAAGTAAACTAAAGTTAAAATAAAAATTAAAAAAAAAAAAAACAAAGAAATCCCAGGGTTGATCTTCTTCAGATGGATGGATAGAAGATGGTATTTTAAAAGGTCACTTTTTATAAGGACAAAGATAAATTTTACATTATTTGTTTATTCAATCTGTAAATATATATCGGACACTTTATAAATTCCAAGCTTCACCATCTACCTGACACTGGAGATATATGCATGAACCAAAGCTGTCAACTTACATTCTAGTGGGAAAAAACAGCAAAGAAATAAATAAATATATCCCATATGACCTGGTGGTATGCACCATGAGAAAAAGTTTGCAAAGAGGCGGTGCAGTCATGATGATGTTAATGGTGGCAGTAAGGCTGTGTCGGGGCTGAAGTTGGGATGGTGGAGAAGGCAGAGAAGCTAGTGGTGATGGAGGTGACTGTTGTCTTGGGGAGGTGGGGAAGTGTGGATTAGATTGAGGTGTGTCATTAACTCTTTTATCAGTTGTTGGTAAGACTGCCGGATAGGTGTCCTTTGAGTAGAGATAAAAGAAGGAAATTAGCAAGACAGAGAAGGCGATGGCACCCCACTCCAATACTCTTGCCTGGAAAATCCCATGGATGGAAGAGCCTGGTAGGCTGCAGTCCATGGGTCGCTAAGAGTCAGACTTGACTGAGTGACTTCACTTTCACTTTTTACTTTCATGCACTGGAGAAGGAAACGGCAACCCACTCCAGCGTTCTTGCCTGGAGAATTAGTGACTGGGGAGCCTGATGGGCTGCTGTCTATGGGGTCGCACAGAGTCGGACAAGACTGAAGTGACTTAGCAGCAGCAGCAGCAAGACGGAGAGTAAAGTATGACAGCAATCTAGTTGAGTTGTGTTTAGCACTCATAAGGAACTGGAAGGAGGTTTGTGAGTCTCGAGGGAGAGGACAGAGGACATGAGAGTATTGACGAGTCGGTCAAACTCATAGTTAGCAAAGAAATGCAGTGAATTAGCAGATAGACAGCAGACGCACACAGGCATGCACATCTAGGATTCTTGTCTGGAGAATTCCATGGACAAAGGAACCTGGTAGGCTACAGTCCATGGGGTCACAAAGAGTTGGACACAGCAGAGTGACTAACACTTGTCACTTTCTTTTTATTGCTCTTCCAATTTGTATCAAATCCTTGGAACACTGAATCTTCAAATCCTCAATTTTCTATTTCTAACACATTTTTTATTTCAAGAAAAAAGATTATGGAACATGCACTAACACAATTGTACTTTTTTTTTTAATACTAAATCCCTCAATTTTAACAGCTTAGTCAATTTCAAAGGCATGAGTTTGTGTCAAATCCTAGTAATTCTTTAAATAAATAATACATTTCTTGGTACTTTTATTCAACATTCATTTTAAATAAATCTAGAGAAAGCCAACAATGGCTCATGAGTCAATAACTAGCTTAGGCCACATATCTTATTTATGTGGAATAAGTCAGATTTACATAAGTAAGCCCACATTTCTGGCTCAGAATTGTATTTGATTAAATGGAACACTGCATATTGAAACAAGAAACTTTTAAATAGGATTTTNTCTACTAAGACTCTGTCACTAATAGTTTTCTCTACATTAGTCCATTTGGTAGCTGAGATAAGTCAATTTTATTTGGACTTGTTTTAAATTGATCTGCAATTTAGTCCAATTGAAGACCATGTAAAAGACAACAAGTTTAACGTTCTTAGGCTGAAAACTACCTTGATGAGAATTCTAGAAGATATATGTTATTCCTTATTCCTCTGCCTGATATTAGGTCATTTATGAAAAAGATATATGGTTCTGAATCCACATTTCAGCAGACAAGCTCTGGTTAACCGTTTAATTTTTGGCAAGCAGCATGAGGCATGTTCTCAAAAATAGGAATAATAACATTTGAAATATACAGATATTACATTAATAATACATTAATGCATTCTCATCATAAAACTTTTTAAAAATAGAAATAATACTGAAGTACTTTTTTTAGCTCTACTAATCCGCCAACCCCTTATCCAGGCTAACCTATGTTATCAGTTTTTTTTTTTTTTTTTAATATACTTCCAGACAGTATTTTATGTATTTGCATACAGTATAAATACTTGACAGATATATGATCAAAATGCATCTCTGGTTGATTTGGGACTATACATCAACCTAGTATGAGTATGAACTGACAATCATTTCAAGTTTCTTTAACTTTTTAAGGTTACTTTAAATATATTTTCTACTTTTAACATTTATATAGGCAGTCTATATAAAATAGGAAGGTACAAAGCAGATACAAGGATAAAAATATACTACAGGGTTACTATTTGGTGTGAGTCAAAATTGTAAGTTTATTACATCTTAATTGGTTTTAAAAGTAATGCCAATGTCAACATCAAATATCATGTTCCTTTTGCATACTTGTGCTTCACAAGAACAAGTATCATTTCTGTTCAACGATGTAAAAATAGCACCGGGCACATTAACTGTGATACTAATATAAACTCAAGAGTCACTCCATTTTTGAATGAATGCACTGCAAAAAATTGTTATAAATCAAATGGTGTAGAAAATTATTTAGAATATCTTGAATGTCAAACTTACCTTGATGAAATAATATNTTGAATGTCAAACTTACCTTGGTGAAATAATGTCAAAATAATATCTATAGGAAAAAATTTATTGACTCTACAGCTCAAAACAGATTGACAACACTAATGACGTATAACTTTCTTCCCCTTAGGGTAGATTGGTCATGTGCCAGAATCATTACTTAGACAAATGATATCCTATTCACATCATCATCATTAGCAGTAGTAGTACTAATATTATTATTACTATTATTATTTGGCTGCTATTGCATTACTTTGGTTCAGTTTTTCAGTCACAGTTGCTTTAGGAACTTGGTTTCTTAAACCATGTACAATTTCTACCCTATTATGTGAATAGCCATTTTTGGAACACAAAAATGTCAAAAATAAAAATAGTTAACAAGTGTTATTATTTCATGAATAAGATAGCACTGATTTAATTAACTTGTAATGAAAAGTGATTAGGATACTGTTCAGTAGTATATTAATGTACTTTTCTCTTTTGCACTTCTATGTATGTTTTCCATACTCAGCACTCCGAAATGAAATAGCAATTTAATCACACTACATTCAACACTGAAAACAGATTCTTTATCGTCCTGTTTCAATTTGGTCCTCCTTAAAAACCACTATCCCATTATCAGTTTTTTTTTTTTTTTTAAGCTGTTTTGCATTCAATTTCTGTTGACAACTACATTTCCAGTCTTTGGCAAACATAGGAGATCTTACTCCCAAATCTTAAGATACTCTACTGCAATTCAGTCAAGGAAACTTAAGGGTTTTAAACAGCTCTTCACTCATTTCAAAGATGGCAGGGTTTCAGTTATCCAAACAACTGCATCAAAATACCCAGCCAAATGAGGCAGATATTTCCTACAAAGTCCAAAAGCCAAAATAAATGTTTGCTGCTTTTTGACATCAACTTTTCTTTCAGTATTGAAGGGATAATCCAATATACTCTAGACTTTCACTGGCCCAGGAAGTTCAGTAAACTGATAAGCCCTTTTATTTTTTGTAGGGTCTCCCTCCCTCATCCCCATTCTCTAGGCATGTGTTTTACCAAGTCATTTACTTCAGTGTAGTTGCTCATGTCCAACTCTTTGCGACCCCATGGACTGCAGCACGCCGGGCTTCCCTGTCCATCACCAACTCCTGGAGCTTGCTCAGACTATGTCAATTGAGTCGGTGATGCCATCCAAACATCTCATCCTCTGTCATCGCCTTCTCCTCCTGCCTTCAATCTTTCCCAGCATCAGGGTCTTTTCCAATGAGTCAGTTCTTCGTATCAGGTGGCCAAAGTAAATTAGTGAAAGGTGCTTAGTCGTGTCTGACTCTTTGCAACCCATGGGATTTCTCCAGGCAAGAATACTGAAGTGGGTTGCCATGTCCTCCTCCAGGGAATCTTCCCAGCCTAGGGATAAAACCCAGGTCTCCTGTACTGCAGGTAGATTCTTTACCAGCGGAGCCACAGGGAAGCCTAATAATACTGGAGTGGGTAGCCTATAGCCTATCCCTTCTCTTTTCTGGGATAGTGGCAGAAAAAGGTTTATGTTGATTAAATCTTGTCTAAAAAGGATAGTTGAATAGCCACAAATTGACAAATTCCCTTTACAATTTATCTATTCTTCACCATTTTAATTTTACTTCCATAGCCCTTGACACCTTGTTCTGTCCAGGAAGAAAATCATATACCCATAAATGGTGATTCAAAATTAATATTAACATTTCAGGTAGCCCCTTTACAAAGAGACTTTCCTTTTACTATTAATGTTCTTTCCATAGTTACCTGCATTTATCTAATTCAGTCTCAGATTTTGTTGAGGTCTCAGTTCAAACTGTCCCCTTATCCAAAAACCCTCCAGCAGCCCTATGTGAAATGGCACTTAACTTCATTCTGAAACTGTCTATCTATCATTGCCGCTGTGGCCTTTGTATAAACTTAGCTTTAATTTTGAAAACACCCACATAATTACAGTTGTTTCTGTGCATTTTAACCTTCTCTGGTGTTTCCTGTTCTCAATAACATTTAAATCACATCATTATGAAATGCATTTATGAAAGGTGATTACTTAGAAAGTATTAGTGAAATATTGCTAATACTTCAGAACTAATAACCGTTCATTAATCAAAATAACTATATAGCCCCTAAGTACTGATTCAATAGCTAAGAAGGAACATCTTTACAAAATACCTTGAAGTCCATATATTCCAAATATTCCCATTCATAAGCATTTCTAATTTTCATCTCCTTGTCAAAGAATTAGCACTGAAAAATATCTTTTAACAAAATATGGATTAGATATGTAGGTTTTTGAACTTTCTCAAATGGCATTATATAGACCGTAATGAGATACCATCTCACACTTGTCAGATGGCATTATAAAAGACAATAAATAACAAATGTTGGCGAGAATGTAGAGAAAAGGGAACCCCTTCACAATGTTGTAGAGAATGTACATTAGTGCAACCATTATGGAAAAACAGAAAGGAAGTTCCTTCAAGATATTAAAAATAGAACTATTATAGGATCCAGTAATTTGATCTCTGGGTATTTTTTCAAAAAAATAAAATGGTAGTTTAAAAGGATATGTGCATTTCTGTGTTCATTGCAGCATTATCCATGATAACCATGATATGCAAGCTATCTAAGTGTCCATGGATAGACGAATAAAATGTTAACTATATGACACACAGACACATATATATACACACACAAACACATGATGTAATATTAGCTTAAAGGAATAAAATCTTGCCATTTGTAACAACATGGATGAACTTAATGGGCATTATGCTAGGATAAATAAGTCAGACAGAGAAAGACAAATATCATATGATTTCACTTATGTGGAATCTAAAAGCAAAACAAATGAACAAATATAATAAGACAAAAACAGAGAATAACAGATAGCAGAAAGGAAGGGAGAGGGGTGAAGAATGAAACAGGTGAGGAAATTAAGAAGTACAAACTTCCAGTTACAAAATAAATGAGTCATAGGGTTGAGATACATAGTATGGAAAATATACTCAATAATAATGTAATATCTTTGTACCATGACCAATGGTAATCAGACTTACAATAATCAGTTTGTAAGGCAGAGAAATGTTGAATCACTATGTTGTACACCAGGAACTAACACAGTGTTGTAGACCAATTATACTTCAGAAAACCAACCAACCAACCAGCTTATTGAGTGGTTACCAGAGGTAGGGAATGAGGGGAAGGGGAACTGGATGTGATATGAAACCTCAAAATACATGTTTAGTTGCCCAAAGAACAGACTTCCAGTTACCAGATAAAGAAATACTAGTGATGTAATTTAATTAACACCCCTGTATCTTATACAGAAAAGTTATTATCAGAATAAACCCTAAAAGTTCTCACTACAAGGAAAACATTTTATTTTGTATTTATGTAAGATGATCAGTTCAGTTCAGTTGCTCAGTCATGTCTGACTCTTTGTGACCCCATGAACCACAGCACACCAGGCTTCCCTGTCCATCACTAATTGCCAGAGTCTACACAAACCCATGTCCATTGAGCCAGTGATGCCATCCAACCATCTCATCCTTTGTCATCCCCTTCTCCTCCTGCCCTCAATCTTTCCCAGCATCAGGGTCTTTTCAAATGAGTCAGCTCTTCACACCAGGTGGACAAAGTATTGGAGTTTCAACTTCAACATCAGTCCTTCCAATGAACACCCAGGCCAGATCTCCTTTAGGATGGACTGGTTGGATTTCCTTGCAGTCCAAGGGACTCTCAAGAGTCTTCCCCAACACCACAGTTCTAAGGCATCAATTCTTCGGCACTCAGCTTTCTTTATAGTCCAACTGTCACATCCATACATGACCACTGGAAAAACCACAGCCTTGCCTAGATAGATCTTTGTTGACAAAGTAATGTCTCTGCTTTATTATATGCTGTCTATGTCGGTCATAACTTTCCTTCCAAGGAGTAAGCGTCTTTTAATTTCATGGCTGCAATTACAATCTGCAGTGATTTGGGAGCCCCCCAAAATAGTCAGCTACTGTTTCCCCATCTATTTGTCATGAAGTGATGGGACCAGATGCCATGATCCTAGTTTTCTGAATGTTGAGCTTTAAGCCAATGATAATATTAATTAAACATATTATCATTTCATATGTAATGTATGTAAGTAAAACCATTATGCTGTACTCCTGAAACTTATACACTGCTGTATGTCAATTATATCTCAATAAAACTGGAAGAAAACAAACAAAAGTATATTGTATGCATTTTTATGATTTGTTTTGATACTTAATACTATGTGACTGAGATTCATGATTCTTGATACGTGTACCAATAGGGCAGAGTTTTCCAACTGTTTAGAAGTGAACTGACTTATATCATACTTTATTTTGCCACTCTCCTGTGGATGGACACTACTGGTTTTTAAGTAAAACAGCATCACTTTTGCAAAGAGTGTTCTTGTATGAGTGTTCTTGTATGAATGTTCTTGTAACTGAACAGTCAGCATAAATATAAAAGAGTGTATATAGGTATCAATATTATAACATTTTAGATGAATTTTCTGGTTGACATTTTAGTTAATTTTTGATGGTCATGTTTCTCCACTTTTATTGCAGACAGCATGATGCCTCCTGCTCCCATTCTCTGTTGCAGTTTAAGACAGTCTGTCCTGTTTTTCTTTGAGGGGACTTGTACCTTTCCAATTTAGCTTATGTCACTGTTTGAAAATTCAGTTCTCTTATGATTTCAGGAGAAGTTATAAATTGTTTATTTGGCTTTTTCTCATAGTTAGAGAGGTAAGAACATTCACTTTTATACACTTTGAGCAAAACGTTGTAGCTCTATTAGATTTTAACAAAATAAAAATATTTGAGGTATAATTTTAAGATATAGGTACTATTAACCATAATGGCTTGGGATGAACCTAGAATTCAGGATAGTGGTGTCTGGAAGTTTTTTCTTTGCTTGTGTTTTATTTATTTTTAAAGGGTGAGAAGTCTGAGCCTAAAATGTGTTTAAGGAAAGGTGAGTTTTATTCCCCGGGTTAAGCAACTTGGTGGTGCATTCAAATCTCTTAACAGTATTATTTTCTATAATTACAAATTCATCCATGTTTATATATCTGCAATGGCTCTACCTCAAAATAAATAGGGATAAAAATTTTCTATTTGATCATTATAAGATCATCTATTATAATATCATTATAAGAGATACCTGGAGTAACAGGCAAATTTGGCCTTGGAGTACAAAATGAAGCAAGGCAAAGGCTAACAGAGTTTTGCCAAGAGAAGACATTGGTCAAAGCAAACACTCTTTCAACAATACAAGAGACAATTCTACACATGGATATCACCAGATGGTCAATACAGAAATCAGACTGACTGTATTCTTTGCAGCCACAGATGGAGAAACTCATACAGTCAGCAAAAACAAGACTGTGAGCTGACTGTGGCTCAGATTATGAACTCCTTATTGCCAAATTCAGACTTAAATTGAAGAAAGTACGGAAAAACACTGGACCATTCAGGTAGACCTAAAGCAAATCCCTTATATTTATAGAGTGGAAGTGACAAATAGATTCAAGGGTTTAGATCTGATAGATAGAGTGTCTGAACAACTATGAACAGAGGTTTGTGACATTGTACAGGAGGCAGTGATCAAGACCACCCCCAAGAAAAAGACATGCAAAAAGGCAAAATGGCTGTCTGAGGAGGCCTTACAAATAGCTGAGAAAAAGAAGAGAAGCTAAAGTCAAAAAAGAAAAGGAAAGATACATTCATTTGAATGCAGAGTTCCAAACAAAAAGGAGAGAGAAAAAAGTCTTCCTAAGTGATCAATGCAAAAAATAGAGGAAAACAATAGAATAGGTAAGGCCAGATATCTCTTCAAGAAAATTAGAGATACCAAGGGAACATTTCATGTAAAGATGGGCACAATAAAGGACAGAAATGGTATGGACCTAACAGAAGCAGAAGATATTAAGAAAAGGTGAGAAGAATACAGAGAAGAACTATACAAAAACGATCTCATGACCCAGATAAGCACAATGGTGTGATCCCTCACCTAGAGCCAGACATCCTGGAATGTGAAATCAAGTGGGCCTTAGGAAGCATGACTACAAACAAAGCTAGTGGAGGTAATGGAACTCCAGCTGAGCTATTTCAAATCCTAAAAGATGATGTTACGAAATTGCTGCACTCATTATGCCAGCAAATTTGGAAAACTCGGCAGTAGCCACAGGACTGGAAAAGGTTAGTCAATTTTCATTCCAATCCCAAAGAAAGGCAATGTCAAAGAATATTCAAACCACCACACAATGGCACTCATCTCACAAAGAAGAGAAGCTACAGGCAAAGGACAAAAGGAAAGATATATCCATCTGAATGCAGAGTAATGCTCGAAATTCTCCAAGCTAGGCTTCAACAATATGTGAACCGAGAACTTCAAGATATTCAGTTGGATTTAGAAAAGACAGAGGTACCAGAGATCAAATAGCTAATATCTGTTGGATAATAGAAAAAGCAAGAGAGTTCCAAAAAAAAAAAAAAATCTACTTCTGCTTTATTGACTACACCAAAGCCTTTGACTGTGTGGATCACAACAAACTGTGGAGATGGGAATGCCAGACAACCTGACCTGACTCCTGAGAAATCGGTACATGGGTCAACAAGCAAGTTAGAACCAGACGTGGAACAATGGACTGGTTCCAGATTAGGAAAGGTGTATGTCAAGGCTGTATATTGTCATCCTGCTTATTTAACTTATATGCAGAGTACATCATGCAAAATGCTGGACTGGATGAAGCACAAGCTGGAATCAAGATTGCCGAGAAAAATATCAATAACCTCAGATATGCAGATGGCGCCGCCCTTATGGCAGAAAGTGAAGAGGAACTAAAGAGCCTCTTGGAAGTGAAAGAGGAGAGTGAAAAGCTGGCTTAAAACTCAATATTCAAAAACAAAGATCATTACATCTGGTCCCATCACTTCATGGAAAATAGATGGGGAAACAATGGAAACAGTGACAGACTTTATTTTCTTGGACTCCAAAATCACTGCAGATGGTTACTGCAGCCATGAAATTAAAAGATGCTTGCTCCTTGGAAGAAAAGTTATGACCAACCTAGACAGCATATTAAAAAGCAGAGACATTACTTTACCAACAAAGGTCCATCTAATCCAAGCTATGTTTTTTTTTAGTAGTCATGTACGGATATGAAAGTTGGAGTATAAAGAAATCTGAGCACTGAAGAATTGATGCTTTTGAACTGTGTTGTTGGAGAAGACTCTTGAGAGTCCCTTGGATTGCAAGGAGATCCAACCAGTCAATCCTAAAGAAATTCAGTCCTAAATATTCACTGGACGGACTGACGTTAAAGCTGAAACTTCAGTATTTTGGCCATCTGATGCAAAGTACTGACTCACTGGATAAGACCCTGATACTGGGAAAGACACTAGGAATGATTGAAGGCAGGGGTAGAAGGGGACAACAGAGGATGAGATATTTGGATAGCATCACCGACTCAATGGACATGAGTTTGAGCAAGCTCCTGGAGCTGGTGATTGCCTGGGAAGCCTGGCATGCTGCAGTCCATGGGGTCGCAAAGAGTTGGACACGACTGTGACTGAACTGAACTGAACCGACACTTAATTATGCCTTAGTCCTTATTTTTATTACTATTTTAGATTGTGAATCAAAAGGAGGCAAACTTTGTGTATTACTAATTATTATATCCCAACAGCAGTGTCTTTTGAATGTTTCTTGATATATTAATAAACAAAATGTCATTTCATGTGGTATATTTTCTAAACTTTCCAGGCAAGGTAATTTCATTTATTGAAGAAGTTGTGTGTGTGTGTGTGTGTGTGTGTGTGTGTATATATATATGAAAATTCAAGCTCTATAAAATTTTCTACTCTTATTCCATTACAAGGCTGTTAATTACAATGGCAGTGATTTACCTGTACATTCTGTTCTTGTAAAATGCCAAGTTGCTGGAGTTATTATATTAATTATTATTATGTCCTAGTGATCCCCCTGAGAACTGAACTTTAATATAATTTAATCCCTTAATTTTCTGATGAAAACATTTAGACTGCTGGAAATGGAAAATTACCAAATGTCACTCCAGTAGTTGTAGCCTTTAATTAGTATTTTGCATAAAAGCAATTTATCATCAGAAAATAGTTTTTCACATGGGATCATTACCATGAATAGCTGTATCATAGGGTTTCTAACTTTGTAAGGAAAATACATTTCAGAAAGTTATGAGTAAGTGTGTATGTGCTCGGTCATGTCCGACTCTTTGTGACCCCATGGAGTACAGCCTGCTAGGCTCCTCTGTCCATGGAATTTTCCACTTCCAGACAAGAATACTGGAGTGTGTTACCATTTCCTACTCCAGGGTATCTTCCTGACCAAGGGTCAAACCCACACCTCTTACATCTCTTGCATTAGGCAGGTAGATTGCTTACCACTAGGACCACCAGAGAAGCCCCTTTAGTCATCATTGTTTAGTTGTTAAGTCATATCCAATTCTTGCAACCCCATGGAAGAGAGCTCCTTCTTCCATGCCAGGCTCCTCTGTACATGGAATTCTCCAGGCAAGAATACTGGAGAGGGTTGCCATTTCCTTCTCCAGTGGATCTTCCCAACCCAGAATTGAACTGGGGTCTCCTGAATTACAGGAGGATTTTTCACCAGATGAGCTACTAGGGAAGACCTGAGTAAGAGGTTGAAGAGGTATCAGTTATATAGAGGTATAAGAGGTATGAGTAAGATATGCAAGCTTGAAAGAATTACTTCATTGTAGATAAAGAGAAGTTCAGTATGAAGTTCAGTGGAGTTAATGTCAGTGACTTAAACATTCACAGAATGTAGATGATTTTGCAACCAGTGTGCGAAATAAATCCTAGACAATATTATCAGAAAACTAGAAATTAAGTCAATAAACTTAGGTATTTAATATTTAATACTTGGTTTAGCATTTCCTTATAAACCGGAGTTTCCATTGTCTTTCCAAATAAATAACAGTACTGATAAGCAAAATTCAAAAAAGATTCCTATCCCTGTTCAGGGTTTGACAGACTCATTACTGTCAAGATATCATTACTTCCAAATATTATCTATAGATTAAATGCTATTCCAATAAAATCTCAGCAAATTATTTGTGGATATCAACATAGTATCCTAAAGTTTGAGAGGCATAAGGTCCAGAATAGCCAACACAATATTAAAGGACATAAACCAAGCTGGAAGACTGGTGTCATGCTACTTCGACACTTGCTATAAAGCTACAGTAACTAACTAGTGGGATATTAGCAAAGTAATAGACATGCAGATCAATGGAACAGAATAGAGAGCCCAGAAATGGAACAACATAATACAATTTCAGATAAACAGATTTTTGACAAAGGAGCAAAGGCAATAAAATGGAGCAACAGTAGTTCTTTCAACAGGATATGGGACATATCTGTATACTTTCCTCCCAAATGTGCTGTGAACATAAAACCACTCTAAAATGTAAAGTCTATTTTAAAAATATATATCCTTACAGCTATATAAGCATAAAATCAATACTTCATTTTAAACCATTTTTATACTGTGATTTACACCTGAGATATTTAAGCAAACTGCTGAATAAAGGAGAATTGGGATAATAGGGTGTTTTCATATATGGCCAACCCTCAGTGTCCATGGGGTTTCAGATGCACTGGTATACATCAAAATCTGCAGGTGCTCAAGTCCCTTATACAAAATGCCACAGTACAATTGGTTCTTCATATTTGTGGGTTTCAGGTTTTATATCCTGTGGATTCAACAGATCTGGGAAGGAAATTTTGATTGGTGACTGGTTGAATCCATGGATGTGAAACTTGTCAATACAAAAAACTGATCGTATTTTATTAAAAAAAAAAAAAAAAGGTGTGTAAGGATATCCACACAATTCAAATGCATGTAGTTCAAGGGTCAACTGTATATATAAATAAATAGAGCTAAAAATAAACAGATCTTGGCTATAAATAAACAGTTAAAGTGGGAACAAAATGAATTTTTAAAAAACCTATAAAATTTACTAATTGGATCATATACAAAATACAATATATCCATGATTAGGAAATTAATTTCAAATACAATATTATAGGCAGACCTGGAGGTACTAGATTGATGAAACTTGGGTCTGCATGCTGTCAGTAGAAGATCATGCAGAGTAAAGATCAGAAGTAAGGGTTAGGGAAATAGATCAAACCTCAGAGTTTAAAGCCAATTTAAGAAGGAAAATTATGTCCTTTAAAATTCTCTTGCTTAAGAAAGAAGCTAAAAATACCACAAAAGCTGAAAAAAAATCAATATCAATAGCTCTGAATGAACTTCAGGATATTGAAGAAGATTGGCAAAGAGCCAGGCTTTTTTTTCAGAACCAAGATCTAACCTAAAATCTCTAGTGGCTCTTGACTATACCAGTGAAAGTCCTCAGCAAGAAAGTCACTTCAAATTGCCTTTGAGAGGCAGGGATAGAAAAAGAGACAGGTTATGAAGGGGTGAAGGGGCATAAAAGGTCCCTAAACCAAGTGTTGTTGCTGTTGTTAATATGAAAGGTAAATCAAGTCATCTTGAAAGGTTTGACTGCCCTGGAAAGTCTTGTTAAGGTAAGAAAATGTTTTAAATCAGTTTCTCAAACTACTAAATTCTTTCTGTTAATTTCCATCAATTGATTACTGTATTTCACAGAAGACAAAATAGTTTATTCCATATCCTATTAGGCAAAGGGTGAATAAAATATTTAGATTTTGTTTTAAGGGTAATGGAAAAAATGCATGAGATTAGTAAGATTCAAAATGAAGGCTCCTAGTCTCTGGGTGTTTGAAGCTTCTGGTGATTACACATTTTTGCACACTATTTTTCACTTCCTCTTATCCTTCTATTTTTCACTTGTTTTTTTTTTTTCCTAAAGTCATTTTCCCTTTTCTGCTCTAAGTTCTTAGGGAGAAAACACAGCCTCCTCCCATAAAGGTTCAATTCTAATTATTCTGTGGACTCCACCTTCCTTCTTCAGCTGCCTAAACGATCTTCAATCTATTATCTACTTTCCACCTCTATTGTCAGTAGACAATGATCTCTACCATCTTAAAACAACAAAATAAAAACAGTTATTGTCTTAGACACTTTGTCTTTTGAGAAAAAAATATCCCTTAGAAATGTTTCAAAATAATAATCTAAATTCATCATCTCTAGATCTTCACATTAGACTCTCAACTTGGTAGTAGTTTACATATTCTAGAATCCTTGATGTGCTTCTGCAAACTTGGCCAGATATTGGAACCATGAGCCCTATCCTTTATAGCTAATTAAGTTTTATCTTGGGTCACATTAATATAATTCTGTGCCACTTCTGAACAACAACAAAAAATACTTTAACATCTCTGCATATTATAATGCCAATTTATGTACATATCTATCTACGTCCTGATATAATTTCACTAACTACAACTTAGAATTACTGTGGAACACTTTGTGGCATGAATAAAATTATTTGAAAGACACAACAGAACAAAAAGAAAACAACATCTTGACTATCCAGTGGTCTACATTTTTAAAATATCAGTACTTTGAGACATTTGAATGCAATGTGAAATCTAGAATCACCTCCCTCAAACTCTTTAGCTAAAACTACTAAATGTGTGAGACACTTCCACCAAAGCTCATTCCACATTTTTCCCCACTCTTTATATTTCCCTTCTGTTCCTTCCCCTGAAGTGTTCAAACTATTCCAATACTCCTTAAATCTATACTCTTCTAATAAAACGGACCCACATGTTGCCTAATTTAAAACCTTGAAACACTAATTGTGCTTAATTTTCTGTACCATGGTTAAAGATGTCCTACATCTCAGGGTGGAAAAGAAATATTTGTTGAAGAATTCTGCCTTGTCCTGGAAATAAACACTACAGGCCTCCTTTATCTTTTCAAATCAAATTTTTGGTATAGTGAGAAAAAGAAAAACTTGTCAGTATTATATATAAGAAGGTCACCAGAGTATCATTGTCCCATTCCATCAAAAAAAAAAAAAAAAAGACGAAAGGAACTGGAAAGCCTCTGACAGATTAGGAAAAGGCTTCAAGGGGGACAGTGACACTCAGTTTCCAATGATATCAGTAAAACTGTCAGGAGAACTAGCAAGAATTATCTTTAATAACAGAAGTCCAAAAATAATCTTTTAATAGAACAGCTTATTTGTCCAATATCATTCCTTCCATGGTCCCTTTACTATTCCCTGAGAATTATGACTGACAGCCCTCAGACCTCCCTTCCATTGAACCACTGATTATAACATTCTTTAGGCAGCTCTCATTCATATACCTTTTCTGGTCCNTTTTTTTTTTTTTTTTTTACTACTTTTTTCTCTCTTGGAAAACTTTCAAGATGAGTTCACCAAAACCTTTTTCTCTCATTATGTGTGTACTCAAGTTATACCTTGTCCATATCTAATACAACATAAACTTTGAAAGAAAGAGCAAAAGTTAAACTCCGATGATTAACATATGTTGGCATCTTATTTTATCTTGCTAAAATATGCAGCTCATTGGAAAACACTCAGACGCTGGGCAAGATTGAAGGCAGGAAAAGAAGGGGATGATAGAGGATGAGATGGTTGGGTGGTATCACTCAATGGATGGCATTGAGTTGGATGGCAAACTCAATGGACATGAGTTTGAGCAAGCTCCAGTAGATGCTGAGGGTCAGGGAAGCCTGGTGTGCTGCAGACCATGGGGTCACAAAGAGTCAGACACAACTGAGCAACTAAACAATAACAACAAAAATCTGCATCATAAAGAAAAACAAGGTTTTCACTGAGTGTTTCATAGTGACTTTTATTACTGGCTTTAAAAATTAAGAACTGTTTGGCTTTCAAAGCTATAGAATATATTTTTTAGTTTTTTAAAAAATTTGGTTTATAATTACCTAGATTTATAGACTATATTAGAAAAGAAGCCCATGTAATTTTCCTGATGAAGGGGTAAGTCCTTGGACAAATTAGAATGAATTAATAACTCTGATTTTAAAACATGCATATGGTGAAATAACTTTCTCCTGGATCACCTCTGTCAGAGTAGAGAGCTGTGAACTCCAGACAGCACACGAAACTCAGCTTCTAAATGCACTGAAGAGAAACCAGAAGCAGGTGATTCTGTGGCTGACATTTGGAGGAAGAGCATGGGAAGAGAGTGTATTTCAAATTTCTATCTTCTGGACTGAAGCCAGGCTTCTTTTAGATTACGGCCAGACTCCAGTCAGATAACGAGAGACTGCTGAAACTCCTAACTGGCCTGAGGAGATAAACAGGATACTAGATAAACAAACCTCTTCTAGAGGTATGGAGGATCATAAAAAGGCAAAACTAGAGAGAAGGTGGTCAAAATCTGTATATAAACTTTTCGTTAATCTCCAAGCAAACCAGTGCCATACATTAGTAGGTAATACTCTAAACAGCCAAGCTAAAGATGGAACAGAACTGAGATTTAAGCTGATACCCAAATACCCATGTTTAAAGTTTGAGTCCAGATTATTTAACACCTTCCTGAGGAAGTACAGAAGTCAACACTCTTCCAAAGAATACAACAGAATCCAGAATCTTCACAGCATGACATTTACATTACATTTCTATATAATTTAATGTAACTTCTTCCCTCAGAACCCTGATTTTGGTCGATTGACTAATCAGTAGAGAGTTCATTTTGATTTACTAATATGAAGTATGTTCAGAAACAAAGTTGTTATTCAAAGGAATACTTTATTATTTAACCAGTGGAATATTCAAAGAAGAGAGCAAAGGATATTATTTTGAGGATGAACAAAGGCATCTATGTTTAAAAACTTTTATCAAAAATGACATAGATTTAGCCTTTTGTCCATGAAAAGATTAGGCCATCTATATATCCTTTAAAATGTGTGTGATGTTTCTTTCCATAACTCTTTTGGATTTAAATATTATTTTCCAAAACTTGATCTTGCATAAAGTACTGCAAATTATGTTCCTTTTGATACTAATTTACATCTTCATCTATGATAAAAATAATAATCCAATAGGAAAAATTTTCGAGTAGAGAACTTTATAATACTATGGAATATTGGGCTTTCTTATTTCTGTCTAAAACATGTAATTAGCCTTATTAGCTATAGCTGATTCAAACTGTGGTGTTGGAGAAGACTCTTGAGAGTCCCTTGGACTGCAAGGAGATCCAAC
>SJYQ01012835.1:42267-79873 GCA_006410935.1 Redunca redunca | reverse complement strand
GTGTTTCCTGCACTGGCAGCTGAATTTTTACCACTAGTACCACCTGGGAAGCATATATATACACACACACACACACACACACACACACACATATACACATATATCTTTCAGTGTCATATCTTTTTGCCTTTTCATACTATTCATGGGGTTCTCAGGGCAAGCATACTGAAGTGGTTTGCCATTTCCTTCTCCAGTGGACCACATTTTGTCAGAATTCTCCACCATGACCCATCTGTCTTGGGTGGCCCTACATGGCATGGCTCATAGTGTCAATGAGTTAGACAAGGCTGTGGTTCATGTGATCAGTTTGGTCAGTTTCCTGTGATTGTGGTTTTCATTCTGTCTGCCCTCTGATGAATAAGGATAAGAAGCTTATGGAAGCTTCCTGATGGGAGACACTGAGTATGGATGTGAGACCATATGTGGACCATAAAGAAAGCTGAGTGCTGAAGAATTGATACTTTTGAACTGTGCTGTTGGAAAAGACTCTTGAGGGTCCCTTGGACAGCAAGGAGATCAAACCAATTAATCCTAAAGGAAATCAGCCCTGAATATTCATTGGAAGGACTGATGCTGAAGCTCCAATATTTTGGTCACCTGATGCAAAGAACTGACTCATTGGAAAAGACCCTGATGCTGGGAAAGATTGAGGGCAGGAGGAGAAGGGGACAACAGAGGATGACATGGTTGGATGGCATCACCAACTCAATGGACTTGAGTTTGAGTAAACTCTGGAAGTTGGTGATGGACAGGGAGGCCTGGCATGCTGCAGTCCATGGGGTTGCAAAGAGTCGGACACGACTGAGCGACTGAACTGAACTGATATCCTCATTAGGGAAACTTCCCTGGTGGCTCAGATGGAAAAGAATCTGCCTGCATTGAGGGAGACCTGGGTTTGATCCTAGGGTCAGGAAGATTCTGTGGAGAAGGGAATGGTTTACCCACTCCAATATTCTTGCCTGATGAATCCCATAGACAGAGGAACCTGGCAGGCTACAGTCCATGGGGTGGAAAAGAGTTGGACACGACTGAGCGTCAGTTCAGTTCAGTTGCTCAGTTGTGTCGGACTTTTTGCGACCCCATGGACTGCAGCATGCCAGGCCTCCCTGTCTATCAGCAACTCCCAGAGTTTACCCAAACTCATGTCCATTGAGTCGGTGATGCCATCTAACCATCTCATACTCTGTTGTCCCCTTCAGGGTCGACCTCAGGGTCTTTTCAAATGAGTCAGCTCTTCACATCAGGTGGCCAAAGTATTGGAGTTTCAGCTTCAACATCAGTCCTTCCAATGAATATTCAGGACTGATTTCTTTTAGGATAGACTGGTTGGATCTCCTTGCAGTCCAAGGGACTCTCAAGAGTCTTCTCCAACACCACAGTTCAAAAGCATCAATTCTTCTGCACTCAGCTTTCTTTATAGTCCAACTCTCACATCCATACATGACCACTGGAAAAACCATAGCCTTGACTAGATGGACCTTTGTTGACAAAGTAATATCTCTGCTTTTCAATATGCTGTCTAGGTTGGTCATAACTTTCCTTCCAAGGAGTAAGCGTCTTTTAATTCCATGGCTGCAATCTCCACCTGCAGTGATTATCGAGCCCAGAAAAATAAAGTCAGCCACTGTTTTCACTGTTTCCCCATCTATTTGCCATGAAGGGATGGGGCCAGATGCCATGATCTTAGCTTTCTGAATGTTGAGTTTTAAGCCAACTTTTTCACTCTCCTCTTTCACTTTCATCAAGAGGCTTTTAGTTCTTCTTCACTTTCTGCTATAAGGGTGGTGTCATCTGCATATCTGAAGTTATTGATATTTCTCCCAGCAATCTTGATTCCAGCTTGTGCCTCCTCCAGCCCAGTGTTTCTCATGATGTACTCTGCATAAAAGTTAAATAACCAGGGTGACAATATACATCCTTGATGTACTCCTTTTCCTATATATACAAGCATCAATATAGTGGAGCAATGTAACGTACTACAGAGTGTCCAAACTGACTTTGCCCCTTCAGCATATACTGTGACAGGGGCCTGACTGTAAACATGTACTATTGTCCAGTCCCTGTGAATATGAAGTGCCTCTTGTCCTACTTCCCACTGGATATTTTAAAAGTACATTTTCCATACTGATAACTGCATAATATGTCCCATAGGCCATGCTGATCTGCTGTAAGAAAGCATACCTATTAAAAGCACAACGGTGTAATTGGGGCTACTATTGGTTAGTTTCTAGTAATCATTTAGCAGCTTTTGCAGAAGCCAGACTGTTGTTCAAAGAGGTAAAGAGGACTAGAGCCCTTGCATCCTTAAATCTTCACCTGTGGCACGCATCTCTGTGATTCCCCTCATTCCCCAGGAATACAATTTTTTTTTTTTCAGCTTATTTTCACTAAGTGAAACTTCAATTTCAAGGCCTTCTGACTGGCCTTTCCTAAGACAGTCATTGCTATTTCAGAGGTTAAAGAACCAGCTCAGCTAACTGCTATGTATGTTCTCATCATCCTCACACCCAGGAACTGAGGTGATGATGGCTGGGTGGCTCTGTGGATTGAGTGGACTCACTGTTAGATGGACATTACCTTACCGCTATACTCTAACAGGAACCGTGACGGTGCTTTGGGCCCCAGGAACTAGCATCAATTCAAATGCTGTAACAACTGCTAAAAGATCTGTGCATTTTCCTTTGTCTGCCATATGGATACTTGCATAAATGGCCTTGGGACATTTTGGTGAAGAACTCAGAGAATGACCACATTTGCCGTTTGTTACAAGACCTGCCCTCATTTCCATGGGCAGGGCCTAGATTTGGCTCAGGTCTGGAAACTGGGCAAGGGATCTTTATTTTTGATTGGGGCAGCTGATCTCAGCCATCTGTTCACTCAATTGTATATATATGTATATGTATATGTATATGTACATATGTATATATATATGGGCTTCCCTGGTGGCTCAGAAGTTAAAGCATCTGCCTGGAATGCAGGAGACCCAGGTTCGATCCCTGGGTTGGGAAGATCCCCTGGAGAAGGAAATGGCAACCCACTCCAGTACTCTTGCCTGGAGAATCCCATGGAGGGAGGAGCCTGGTAGGCTACAGTCCATGGGGTCGCAAAGAGTCGGACATGACTAAGCGACTTCACTTTCACTTCATATATATATATATATATAGCAATATCCTGTTGGCTTCCCACTTGTCTATAGACTTAAGGTGTACAGCATTAATGATTTGATCTATATAATCATAAAGTGATTATCACAATAAGTTTAATAGCCAAGTCCTATTAACTGCCTTCATAGACATCTGTGAGCTGGGGCCCCCACTATCATTCTAACTTCACTACATGTTACAATTAGGGTTTCATCTTGCTCTGAGACTTGCCATCTTGCTGCCACCTGGCATCTATCATTCTGGAATCCTATCCCTTCCATTGCTACTAGGGAATCCAGTTCTGTAAGACATTCCTCCATTATGCCAACCCACAGAGGACCAGAGGACAGCCTCCGCTGAGCATTGCAGGGTGCTAGTGCCCCTCAGCTGTGTGCTCCTCATCACCTTGTTGAGTTAGTGTCTGTGAGGCCTCTTGAGAAGCATAGGCACCTGGTGGCAGGGTTTTCAAGTTGTAGGAAGTACAGCCATGCCACCCTCCTAGTTCTTTTCCTGGTAGGTCTGGTATCCCTGTTTCCACTTCATCCAGTGTGTACCATGGTTTACACAAAGCCTTGTTTTAATTAAATATTTTTATTAGACATTTTTCTTCCAGCTTTATTGAGATATAATTGACATACAACACCGTATAAGTTTAAGGTGTGCAGCATAATAATTTGACTTATATATATATCATGAAATGATGGCCATGATAAGTGTAGTGAACATCCATTATTTCATAGAAGTACAACATGAAAGGAACAGAAACGCATTCCTCCCTTATGCTAACGTGCAGAGGAGAGCCCCAAAGAGTAGCGCAAGGATGCTGATGCCCCTCAGCTGTGTGCTCCTTATTACCTTAGTAAATTAATGCTTTATATATATATATATATATATATGGGGCTTCCCTGGTGGCTCAGAGGTTAAAGCATCTGCCTGCAATGTGGGAGACCGGGGTTCAATCCCTGAGTTGGGGAGATCCCCTGGAGAAGGAAATGGCAACCCACTCCAGTATTCTTGCCTGGAGAATCCCATGGATGGAGGAGCCTGGTAGACTACAATCCACGGGGTTGCAGAGAGTTGGACATGACTGAGTGACTTCACTTCACTTCATATATATATACACACATAAATATATATATACATATATATACACACACGTAATGATTTGACTATATACATAGTAAAGTGAGTCCTGGTGGTCCTGGTGGTCATTAAAGGCATACACATATGTCTGTGTGAATATATATATACACACACATAGGTGTGTGACACACATATACATATACTTATATATATGCCTTTAAGATCTACTAGGAACACACTTGAATAATCCCTTTTGGCCCTTGCCAGGGTAATTCAACTTCTTGGCACAGAGGAGTGCTTCTGTATTAACAATTTTTCCTTTTCTTGTTTCATATTCCCCTTCTCTGCCCAGGATTCACCCCTAGACTCCTGGTACCTGCTGTACATGTTGGCCAGTCCTGCAACTCCACTGGGGTAAATCCTTGCTGCAGCTGGCAAGAGGACCCAGGACTTTCCCAGTGGGGTCCTGCTGGGAGGACTCTGCAGAGTCTTCATTCAAGCAAGATTAGGATTGGGGAAGGGTGGGGATCTGTCTTCCAACCGGAGGGCAAGGCCCATGCATTCAGGGAGACCTGAGGTTCAAAGTTCTCACTTGCATCTACCTGGGAAGCCCAACTCTGATTCAGGGTCACTCCTTTTTCACTAGGGCTCTGCCTTTGGTGCAGGAGTCCATCTTAAGTTTAGGCTTCAGTCTTCCCCCGTGTTCTCCCATTCTTAAAATTAGAGTCTGTGTCAAGACTTCCTTAATGTCTGCCTTCCAGCTGCAGGTATGAGGGTCTGTTTGCTTCAGGTGGTGATTAAGAGATTTTGTCCTTTTCATTATAGGGGACTGGAATACAAAAGTAGGAAGTCAGGAGATACCCGGAGTAACAGGCAAATTTGGCCTCGGAGTATAAAATGAAGCAGGGTAAAGGCTAATAGAGTTTTTCCAAGAGAATACACTGGTCATAGCAAACATAACACAAGAGAAGTCTCTACACATGGACACCACCAGATGGTCAATACCGAAATCAGATTGATTATATTCTTTGCAGCCAAAGATGGAGAAACTCTATACAGACAGCAAAAACAAGACTGGAAGATGACTGTGGCTCAGATCACGAACTCCTTATTGTCAGATTCAGACTTAAATTGAAGAAAGTAGGGAAAGTCATTCAGGTATGACCTAAATCAAATCCCTTACGATTATACAGTGGAAGTGACAAACAGATTCAAGGTATTAGATCTGATAGAAAGAATGCCTGAAGAACTATAGACAGAGGTTTATGACATTATACAGGAGGCAGTGATCAAGACCACCCCCAAAAAAATGAAATGCAAAAAGGCAAAATGGTTGTCTGAGGAGCTAGCTGTGAAAAGACGAGAAGCTAAAGACAAAGGAGAAAAGGAAAGATATACCCATTTGAATGCAGAGTTCCAGAGAATAGCAAGGAGATATAAGAAAGCCTTCCTCAGTGATCAATGCAAAGAAATAGAGGAAGACAATAGAATGGGAAAGACAAGAGATCTCTTCAAGAAAATTAGAGATACCAAGGGAACATTTCATGCAAAGATGAGCACAATAAAGGACCAAAATAGTACAGACCTAACAGAAGTAGAAGATATTAAGAAGAGGTGGCAAGAATACACAGAACTATACAAGAAAGATCTTAGTGACCTTAGATATCTTAGATAACCAAGATGGTGTGATCACTCACCTAGAGCTAGACATCCTGGAATGTGAAGTCAAGTGGGCCTTAAGAAGCATCACTACAAAGTTAGTGGGGGTGATGGAATTTCAGTTGAGCTATCTCAAATCCTAAAAGATGATGTTATGAAAGTGCCACACTCAATATGTCAGCAAATCTGGAAAACTCAGCAGTGGCCACAAGAATGAAAAAGATCAGTTTTCATTCTAATCCGAAAGAAAGGCAATGCCAAAGGATGTTCAAACAACTGCACAATTGTACTCATCTCACATGCTAGCAAGATAAACTCAAAATTCTCCAAGCCAGGCTTCAACAATATATGAACTGTGAACTTCCAGATGTTCAAGATGGATTTCGAAAAAGCAGAGGAACCAGAGATCGAATTGCCAACATCAGCTGGATCATTGAAAAAGCAAGAGAATTCCAGAAAAACATCTACTTCTGCTTTATTGACTATGCCAAAACTTTTGACTGTGTGGATCACAACAAACTGGAAAATTCTGAAAGAGATGGGAATATCAGACCACCTGACCTGCCTCCTGAGAAATCTGTATGCAGGTCAAGAAGCAATAGGTAGAACTGGACATGGAACAACAGATGGGTTCCAAATCGGGAAAGGAGCATGTCAAGGCTATATATTTTCACCCTGCTTATTTAAATTATATGCCAAGTAAATCATGAAAAATGCCAGGCTGGATGAAGCACAAGCTGGAATCAAGATTGCCAGGAGAAATATCAATAACCTCACATATGCAGATGATACCACCCTTATGGCAGAAAGCAAAAAAGAACTAAAGAGTCTCTTGATGAAAGTGAAAGAGGAAAGTGAAAAGCTTGGCTTAAAACTCAACATTCAGAAAACTAAGATCATGGCATCTGGTCCCATCACTTCATGGCAAATAATGGGAAAACAGTGGAAACAGTGAGAGACTATTTCTTGGGCTCCAAAATCACTGCAGATGGTGATTGCAGCCATGAAATTAAAAGACGCTTACTCCTTGGAAGGAAAGTTATGACCAACCTAGATAGCATATTAAAAAGCAGAGACATTGCCAACAAAGATCCATCTAGTCAAAGCTATGGTTTTTTCCAGTAGTCATGTATGGATGTGAGAGTTGGACTATAAAGAAAGCTGAGTGCAGAAGAATTGATGCTTTTGAACTGTGGTGTTGGAGAAGACTCTTGAGAGTCCCTTAGACTGCAAGGAGATCCAACCAGTCCATCTTAAAGGAAATCAGTCCTGAATATTCATTGGAAGGACTGATACTGAAGCTGAAACTCCAATACTTTGGCCACTTGATGCGAAGAACTGACTTATTTGAGAAGATTGAGATGCTGGGAAAGATTGAAGGTGGGAGGAGAAGGGGACGACAGAGGATGAGATGGTTGGATCGCATCACTGACTCAAGAGTAAACTCTGGGAGCTGGTGATGGACAGGGAAGCCTGGTATGCTGCAGTCCATGGGGTGGCAAAGAATCAGACACGACTGAGCAACTGAACTGAACTGAACAGAGTTAAGCCTGCCATTTACTCTTTCAGTATATTCAGTTCAGTTCAGTTCAGTTCAGTTCAGTCGCTCAGTCGGGTCCGACTCTTTGCGACCCCATGAATTGCAGCACGCCAGGCCTCCCTGTCCATCGCCATCTCCCGGAGTTCACCCAGACTCACGTCCATCAAGTCCGTGATGCCATCCAGTCATCTCATCCTGGGTCGTCCCATTCTCCTCCTGCCCCCAATCCCTCCCAGCATCAGAGTCTTTTCCAATGAGTCAACTCTTTGCATCAGGTGTCCAAAGTACTGGAGCTTCAACTTTAGCATCATTCCTTCCAAAGAAATCCCAGGATTGATCTCCTTCAGAATGGACTGGTTGGATCTCCTTGAAGTCCAAGGGACTCTCAAGAGTCTTCTCCAACACCACACTTCAAACGCATCAATTCTTTGCTGCTCAGCCTTCTTCACAGTCCAACTCTCACATACATACACTCTCCTTCATACATGACAACAGGAAAAACCATAGCCTTGACTAGACGGACCTTAGTCAGCAAAGTAATGTCTCTGCTTTTGAATATACTATCTAGGTTGGTCATAACTTTTCTTCCAAGGAGTAAGCGTCTTTTAACTTCATGGCTGCAAACACCATCTGCAGTGATTTTGGAGCCCAAAAAAATAAAGTCTGACACTGTTTCTCCTGTTTCCCCATCTTTTTCCCACTAAGTGATGGGACCGGATGCCATGATCTTCGTTTTCTGAATGTTGAGCTTTAAGCCAACTTTTTCGCTCTCCTCTTTCACTTTCATCAAGAGGCTTTTTAGCTCCTCTTCACTCTTGCCATAAGGGTGGTGTCATCTGCATATCTGAGGTTATTGATATTTCTCCCGGCAATCTTGATTCCAGCTTGTGTTTCTTCCAGTCCAGTGTTTCTCATGATGTACTCTGCATAGAAGTTAAATAAGCAGGATGACAATATACAGCGTTGACATACTCCTTTTCCTACTTGGAACCAGTCTGTTGTTCCATGTCCAGTTCTAACTGTTGCTTCCTGACTTGCATACAGGTTTCTCAAGAGGCAGGTCAGGTGGACTGGTATTCCCATTTCTTTCAGAATTTTCCACAGTTTATTGTGATCCACACAGTGAAAGACTTTGGCATAGTCAATAAAGCAGAAATAAATGTTTTTCTGGAACTCTCTTGCTTTTTCCATGATCCAGCGGGTGTTGGCAATTTGATCTCTGGTTCCTTTGCCTTTTCTAAAACCAGCTTGAATATCAGGGAGTTCACGGTTCACGTATTGCTGGAGCCTGGCTTGGAGAATTTTGAGCATTACTTTACTAGCATGTGAGATGAGTGCAATTGTGCGGTAGTTTGAGCGTTCTTTTGCATTGCCTTCCTTTGGAATTGGAATGAAAACTAACCTTTTCCAGTCCTGTGGCCACTGCTGATTAGGGGCACTTAATGATAGCCACCAAAATCCAGTTTATTAGTCACCATTTATTCTTTCGTAAATGTCAAAGAATTTCACCCACTGTATACCTTCTTGCCTTTATCTCATCCAGTTTCCTACAAGTGGATGTTTAGCAACTGCATTATTAGACCACACCATAGACCATCAACACACTATCTGACAGGCTGTGATCCAACTCCAGAGCCCCTTCTTAGCCTGCTTTCTAGGACCATGATCTTAAGTTGAGTTCCCTAAAAACAGACGCTGCAATAAAGTCTCTTACTTAAGTGATTTATTTTGTGTTTCTTTGCTAGAAAGGGATGAGGGAAGCAGGACAGTACTGGGCAAAAAGCTAAGGATGGATGTATTCAGACAGGCTCTAGCCTGATCCCATGGATGCACAGAGCATGATGGTTGGGTCGACTGGAGGCCAGCCCCCAGGCCAAGGACGTGTAACCTCCAGGTGAAGTTGGCTCCAGTTGGCTGAAGGCAGTGCTCTGGGGAGGGGTGGCATCAGCGGCCAACCCTTCGTGCAGCTGGAGGATGAGACATTTGGACAAAAGGGGAATTTCCAGGACACCAACAACATCCATTATTCCAGAGAACTGTCCTCATTTGTTTCCTGAAGGGCAAACACTTCCTTGAAATTCTTCTCAAATTCTGCCTCCAGTCTACGGCCCATTTGGCCAGAGTGATTGAACTGGAAAAAAGTAATAAAATGATCACAAAATAATGATCTTTATTATCAATATCACTGGACACCCTGCAATTGAGGACGATCATGAGTCTTTTATCTTTGACATCCTGAGTTATGTGAACCAGGTTATGCTAAAAAAAAAAACTCATGCAGTAAAGAGTAACTTATGCTTCTTAAGAACATGATTATTTCATATTAACAAGACAGGAATGGAAAATCATGACCACACTTGGGAGCTCTTACTGGTTTGGCTGGGTTATGGATTTCAGTGAGAATCAGAAAAGTAATCTGTGTTCTTAGTAATAGTGTGAATAGTACAGGGTGGCTGTGTTAGTTCAGTGACCTTCCTTTCCTGTTGCCATGGAGCAACTAACCCTGTGTGCCGAGTACTGAAACCCATGCGCCCCCAGCCTGTGCTCCACAACAGAAGCTACCACAGTGAGGAGCCCGCGTGCTGCAACTAGAGAGTAGCCCCTCACTTGCCTCAACTAGAGAAAGCGCTTACATAGCAACGAAGACCCAGTGCAGCTGAAAACAAATAAAATAAAATAAAATTTTAAGAAAGGAAGAGAAAATGAAATGGAAGCAAAGAGAGCCACTTGCCTTGTAAGATGCCCTGTGGTTCTGAAAGATGAGACGCATGTCCCGTATAAAGCCGTCCACATGGGAGTAGCCCTGCTCATTCAGCCTCTCCTTGATCTTGTCCAACCACATAGATTCCTTGAGGTTTTTAGAAGCCTCTTCAATCTAGGGAAAAAACAAAAGTCACTGGGAGCATTACTGGCAGAGTTCAACGTGTGCCTCCTGTGGATTCCCATCAAATCTGGTACAATCACAAGGTAACGATACAGTAGCTCATTCTCTTGCTCGAATATCACAGGTACCAGTTTCCAGATGGGGTGACATCATGACAGCCTGCGATTACTGTTGGTCGTGGTCACTTATGATCAGTATGTATCTGTGTGTGCTCAGCTGTGTCCGATTCTTTGTGGCCCCATGGACTGGAGTCCACCAGGCTCCTCTGTCCTTGGGACTTTCCAGGCAAGAATACTGAAGTGGATTGCCCTTTCCTACTCCAGGGGATCTCCTCAAACCCATGTCTCATCTGTGTCCTGCATTGGCAGGTGGATTCTTAACACTAGCACCACCTGGGAAGCCCCTGTTGTGGTTACTCACATTATCACAATCTGGATTCTCTGCAAAAAAGGTGCTTTCTGAATTGCAATAGACCTTCAAGAGGAGGAACTCACATTTCTGCAAAAGAAGGAAGATGTGAACAAAAAGCAGCTTGGAGACATTGAGCCCCATACACATACCTAGGCCAAGCATGACTCACACCAGTCTCTGGAAGTTTCCCCCGACGGGGATGGCTCATGGACACAGATGTGCAATAGCTGCAAACAAGTTCTGGTGTGACTTGAGTGTGATGAGTTATGGCTCACCCTGCGGTTGCCTTCCCACTACCCTGTGCTTGACTTTTCACACTGGGAAGGCTTGGTTTCTCATCTGACTCACCAGCTGCTCCTCCGGCTGCATCAGCCTCACCAGGACCTCAGATTCCCTGAGACCCTGCTGGTTTCCTGAAGACTCCTTCATCCTGCAGAAGGTGCAACTCCACGGGCTCCTGCGGGGCTGGGAATAAGTGAGCGAGGACAAGGTCCCCAGAAACACCTGCCAGTCCCATGTCTGCCACCATCCTCCTTTTTCAGGAACATTGGTGGACACAGCTCTGGGAGGAAGGGCGTACCTCCAGAGTCTCCAAGACTACCACATGGGGTCTGAGTCAAGGACCCCCACTACAGCATGTGGAGCTTGTGTCAGAGTGAGTGGGGGGCTCTCCTTTCTGTGCCCACTTCTGGGAGCACAAGGAATCCTGTCCGCCCGGCCTGAGTGTCAAAACTGGGCCTTACCCCTGGGGTCCTCTGGCTTCCCTCAGCCCGTTAATAATGTGACAAAATGAGGGAACCAGCCCACGCTTCCTGTGTTTTGTAAATAAGCACAGAACAGCCAACTCATTGGGAAAAATCCTGATGCTGGGAAAGACTGAAGGCAGGAGGAGAAGGGGGCAACAGATGATGAGATGGTTGGATGGCATCACCGACTCAAGGGACATGAGTCTGAATAAACTCTGGGAGATGGTGAAGGACAGGGAAGCCTGGGTTGCAAACAGCTGGATACGACTGAGTGGCTGAACAACAGCAACAACGATCAGCAAGTGCATTTCCACCCCTGTGAACAGGAGTCCAGGCTGGAAAACTTCTAGGAAAGGACGGGAGCTATGTGGATAAAGGACCTGGCTACCAGCCTCAGTGTCCTAGAGGAGAATGAGTGGCAAAACCATCCACCTGCCACTGCCCGCATCTTGAAGTGGCTCTCTGCATCATACCGCTGGACCCTGAACCCATGGGCCTGCTCTTTCCCCATCCAGACATAGTAAGAACTAGGCAGGGAGAGTGGGCGTGGCCAGAGGGAAGGTCCCCAATCAGAAGGGAGGGGCAGCATCTCACACACTTCTCAGTTTCCACGGGCGGGATGTGACAATCCTCGTGAAAAGACCTTGAGCAAGTATCACAGCAGAACAGCTTTCCTCCATCCCGGCAGGTCTCACACACATCTGAGTTTCCCAGCTAGAAGGCAAAATGACATCTATAACCCCAGTGAGACCCCAGAAGGCCAGCACTCTGGGAATCAAGAACCCACTGCCTTTGTATGCACCTGAATGGACGCATATGCTTCTCCCTGAGACACTAAAGGACACCATGGTGTGGGCATTTCAGAAGAAGAAATTGTGCTCTGCAATGAAACTGACAAGGAAGAGCCTGTATGTCAGACCAAAGAAGTCTTCCCTGTAAAACCAGAGTGTCTAATACTGAAAGGCTAGCAGCAAAACAAGGTAATTTTATGGAAATTTATTACCTTGCGGATGAGAGATAAAATAAAGTCCTGAAATGAAGTGTTACACGTGTTTGCCTATACCACAATAATTAAATTGACTGCTGGAAGGGTGATATATTGAGAACTTAATACGGTGGATTAAATTTCTTAGTGTGGAAAGTAGTACAAGATTATTTTAACAATTATTTTGAGTCTTGTTCTGGGCTTTTGCATGAAGCTACTTGGGTTGGGTGAACTGGGATTCTGGCCATTTCTTTTGTTTTTGAAATGGCCATACATGAGGAAGTGCTAGCCCCAAGGACCATCTTGCCTAAAGCTCCCATTCAGTGTTTTGGGGCATCCTCAAAGACATCCTCAATTGGGGACTGAAACTGCTCTGGCGTGGAACCATGGGACATTGTTTCTTCCCTTCAGTGTAAACACTCACAGATTGCCATCATCGTTCCCCAGAAAGTAATGACCCCTCTCCCCAGAGGAACAGGGAGTAATAGATACAACCAATGTCTAGGAACCTCGTGTGTGCTCAGTTGCTCAGTCATATCCAGCTCTTTGTGACCCCATGGACTATAGCTCACCAGGCTCCTCTGTCCACAGAGTTTGCCAGGCAAGAAGACTGGACTAGATTGCCATTTTCTTTCCCAGAGGATCTTCCCGACCCAGGAATTGAACCCGCATCTACTGCATTTCCTACTCTGGCAGATGGATTCTTTACTACTGAATCACCAGAGAAGTCCCTAAGAACCTCACACTTGTGTATTTTTTAGTAGATTTATCTACCTCTTTGTTTCTAGTCCAGCTGCACATTAGAACCTTCAGGGCAGTGTATATAAAATATTAATGTCCTGGTCCCAATGCCAGAAGTCTGAATCAGTTTGTCCAGGTGGGGCAGAGCTATTGGTATTCTTCAATTCATAGAATGGGTGATTTTGTGTATCAGAATCATCTGGGGACTTTTAAACAATCCTGATGTCCAAGTCTTAGCCTAGACTGATAAACAGAATTTCCTCTAAGTTGGAATCCCAGCAATGCTATTTTCCAAAGGTCTTAGTTTCAGCCTAAGTTGAGTATTAGTTGGAGCAAAGTCTGTTATTAAGGCATGGGGTTTACGTCAGTGCTGAACTGTCCTGTAACATCAGTCCCAGAGACATCACTTTGCTGACAAAGGTCTGTCTCGTAAAAACTATGGTTTTTCCAGTAGTCATGTATAGATGTGAGAGTTGGACCATAAAGAAGGCTGAGTGGCAGAGAACTGATGCTTTTGAACTGTGGTGTTGGAGAAGACTCTTGAGAGTCCCTTGGACTGCAAGGAGATCAAACCAGTCAATCCTAAAAGAAATCAACCCTGAATATTCATCAGAAAGACTGATGATGAAGCTGAAGCTCCAATACTTTGACCACCTGATGTGAAGAAGTGACTCACTGGAAAAGACCCTGATGCTGGGAAAGATTGAGGGCAGAAGAAGGGGACGACAGAGGATGAGATGGTTGGATGGCATCCCAGACTCAATGGACATGAGTTTAAGCAAGCTCTGGAAGTTGGTGATGGACAGAGAAGCCTGGCATGCTACAGTCCATGGAGTCGCAAAGAGTTGGACACAATGGAGTGACTGAATAGCAGCAATCAGTCCCAGGAAAACTGAGCAGCAGCCGTGAGGGTACTCTTGCTGGAACAGTTGCTTCCTCTTCTCCGTGGACTCTTGGCCATGGGCTGTGAGACCTGACCCTCTGTACCGATGTCCATCCCAAACAAGCCACAAAAAAACTGGACTCCAGCACTGTTTAGATGACTGAAGAATCCTTCAGTTGGCCAAGGGTCAGAAAGAGTGTGAATAAGATTTAAATTTTGTTGGAGGCATTACTTTGGAGGTAAACTATATGTAAAGCTATTTGACTATCCCTCCTCAATTGGAGGCCATGCATCAGCATTACTGCATACTATCCCACCTGAGTGCTGCCCCCTGGAGTTGTGCAAAGGTGACTCTGCTGCAAATGTCCATCTTGTTGCAGTGAAAGGAATCAAAAGGGCTTTCCATGTGGTTCAGTGGTAAAGAATCTGCCTGCCAGTGCAAGAGATGCAGGTTCCATCCCTGGGTTGGGAAGATCCCGTGGAGAAGGGCATGTCAACCCACTCCAGTATTCTTGCCTGGAGAATTCCATGGACAGAGGAACCTGGCAGTCTACAGTCTATAGGGTCACACAGAGTTGGACATGACTGAGTACTGAGCACACACACACACACACAAAGCAGCCAATCACATGGTACCAGTTTGAGTTAAAATGCCCTGTGATTTGCTAGATGGTGCCAGCTCAGCACCATGATGGTTCCCTCAAGACTAGATGCAGGGCTTCCATAAAGAACCTCCTAGCCCCAGGTGCATTTCTCTGCAGGATCCATGACAGTGTTTAAACCTTAACCTGCCAGCTTCACCTAGCCTGTTCCTTCTGGTTGATGCTTAAAACTATCGAGCTCTCCCGTACCTTGGAATAGAAGTTTGGGGTTTTTCTTTCCTTCTCTATTGGCTCTCCCTCTAATTTCCTCCTTATCCCCCATCTGCAGGCCAGCTGTGCCCATTACTACTGCAAGCCCAGGCTCTAGAGACCCCAGTGGTCTCAAGCTCTGTCTCTTATTTGCACTTTCAAGGGGAAAAGAGGAAATGGGAAGGTTTCTACTGCACAAGTGGAAAGGATGCTTTCAGGTCAAGACATCCAGTGCCAGAACCATACACCTGAGGCAGGCGATGTACCCGCTGTGCCCTGCTTATCACACACAGCGACACACTCCGCCCGAGTCAGGGAAATGTGGTGATGACTCAGAGAACGCGCTGAGGGAGAGGCCTGCGTTAGTTTGGGTCACAGGTGGGAGTTAGTACTTACACAAAGCCTATCTAAGGTGTTGTCAGGAGACTTCAGTTCTCTTTTCTGCAGAAAAGAAAGATTAAACGACAATATTGAATGTGATGTATGCATCCGTCACTTATTTAAACACCAATCACTGGAGGGATTCAAGCCACGGTTCACCCATTACGTCATACCTGTTTTTATGGATACATGTATCTAAAGGAGATCAGTCCTGGGTGTTCATTGGAAGGACTGATGCTAAAGCTGAAATCCAATACTTTGGCCACCTCATGCAAAGAGTTGACTCATTGGAAAAGACCCTGATGCTGAGGGATTGAGGGCAGGAGGAGAAGGGGATGATAGAGGATGAGATGGCTGGATGGCATCACTGACTCGATGGACATGAGTTTGGGTAAACTCCAGGAGGTGGTGATGGACAAGGAGGCCTGGCATGCTGTGATTTGGGGTTGCAAAGAGTCAAACACAACTGAGCGACTGAACTGAACTGAAATGAACTGTATCTACTTGGAAAATAAAAAAGTACCAAAGGACCACTGTTCAGCCCAATGCAAGTTCTATTCCCTGGCTCTTAGATGCAAGGTGGAGCCATCTGGGGATTTTAGCCCTGGTTCCCACAGATGGAGTTGGTGGAGCTCTGTTGGTTTTCTTACTTCAAGAGGCCCTTGGGCATTCTTCTCTGCATTATAAAATGCCATCCCACCAGAAGGAGCTGCAGTGAGAGTATCAGGCTGAAGATTCATCATCAACAACCCAGGTGACCACGGGGCCCAGAGTCCTGGAGTTCATGAAAACATCTCAGAAGAGAATGCCACTGCCTGTCACAGGTCTCCTGGGGCACAGCCTCAATGATAAAATGTACCCAAACTTCCCAGGGCTATAGCTCTTCTTCCAGAAGGTCACCCTTCTCTCCCTTCCCTTCGAATCCCAAGAAGTCAGCTAGCTGACTCTTCAAAGGTAACTGACTACCACCCACTAGCTTTACATTGCTTTCCAATATTCAATAGAATGACCTGGCCTCCATCCCTCTTGGGCAGGGGTTCCCAGCCTCTGGGATCTAATGCCTGATGCTCTGAGATAGAGCTGAGGTAATAATAATAGAAATAAAGACCACAATAAATGTAATGCACTTGAATCCTCTGGAAACCATCCCTTCTCCCCAGTTCATGGAAAAATTGTCTTCCACAAAACCAGTGCCTGGTACCAAAAAGGTTGGGGACCACCGCTCTAGGACACAGGCAGCCTCAGCTTTGATCTCCAGCCCAGGACAGAGTGGTCATGGACAAGTGTAATCCAGTGGCCAATGACCTGAGAGGTGGCTATGTCACTGCCCATCTTTCTATTGCCCATTCTAAACTCACTGCTTCCCAAGTGGCTCAGTGGTAAGGAATATCCCTGCCAAGCAGGAGACATGGGTTCAATCCCTGGGTCAAGAAGATCTACTGGAGGAGGAAATGGCAACCAATTTCAGTATTCTTGCCTAGGAAATCTCATGGACAGAAGAGCCTGGTGGGCCACAGTGCATGGGGTCACAAGAGTGGGACACAACTTAGCGACTAAACAACAATAACCCCATTAGTTATTCTTCCATGTGAGGCAATGAAGTTGAAACAATCCTTGAGGTCAAGGATATTGTTTTAATCTTCTAAAGACCATTGGGCATTTAGTAAGCATTCAATAATTGCATATTGGATAAGTGAATAAATGAGTATCATTTCACTTAGGAAATCCCTTGGAGGAGGGAACGGCAACCCACTCCAGTATTTGTGCCTAGAGAATCCCATGGACAGAGGAGCCTGGTGAGCTACAGTCCATGGGGTTGCAAAAAGTCAGACATGACTGAGAGATTAATACTTTTTTTTTCACTTAGGAAAAGAGATTACTTGCTATCTCTTAAGCAAATATTACCCAACTTTAAAAAGATTGTTCTAGAGGAATGTTGTTGTACACTTGCTAAATCATGTCCAACTCTTCACCATCCCATGGACTGTGGCACGCCAGGCACCTCTGTCCTCCACTATCTCCTGCAATTATTTTACAACACTGCAATTGTCATCAAAAGGTGTTAGTGACCTTTGTCAGGAGCCAGGAAGCCATCATGTGGTGCTGAGAGTGACACTGAAGATTCCCAAAGCCAAGGAGAAAAGAGGTTCTGAGAAACACAGAAGACCCATGGGAGTAGTAATGGGTCCTGAGGTTTGCCTCTCAGGGAACATCTGCTCTTGCACAGAGGGAGATGCAAAATGAAGAGGCAACTGCAGGTTGCTGCTAAAAAGTGCTGTACCCATGACTAAGGGTAGAATCTATTGTTAAGAAGATGTCAGCTTACTCGGGTAAACTAATTGAGTCACTCTTGGCACTTGGAGAATGATACAGATGCTGGTCTTCAAGATCTCACTAAGCAGGGCAAATAATAGTTCCCTGTAGGAAATCCAGCAGATGAAATGTCCTAAGGACTTAGGGTTTCAACTGTCCAGAACCTCAGATAACGTCAAGTCCTGGATCTCACATTCCCAGTGGAAGATGAATTCCCATGGGCCAGCTATCTGTGACCTGTGTTAGAGGTTCTGTGAATGTCTTGATTGGCCATTTCTTTTTTTAAATTATTTTGTCTGCACCATGCAGCATGGGGGATCCTAGCTTCCCAACCAGGGACTGAACCCATGCGCCCTGCACTGGAAGGGTGCACTTAATCAATGCACTGCCAGGGAAGTCCCTTGAATGGCCATGTCCATGTGTACATAAGAATGGCACCTCTCACCTCCAACTTGCTTTCAAGTTCTCATTCATACCCAAACTTGGAAAACCCATCTCCGTGTCCTGAATCTACACTGCACCTAACATATTTGTTGTCTCCACAGAGGAAGGAATCACTTTCATAGACAGAAGGGAGGTCTGCACAGCAAAAGAGTGGCATCAAAGTAACCAGTTTTCTTGGCCAGCCCCTCCTATACAATCCACTGATCTCCCAAGAGCTTCCCACCCTACAGTACCATCTTCATCAAGGGCAAATAATGGCCCCCTGAAAAAGAGTATGTCTGTGTGTAGACTATTAAGGGGTGGAAGTGAAGTGAAGTCGCTCAGTCGTGCCTGACTCTTTGCGACCCCATGGACAGTAGCCTGCACCAAGCTCCTCCATCCATGGGATTTTCAAGGCAAGGGTACTGGAGTGGGTTGCCATTTCCTTCTCCATTAAGGGGTGGAAGGGGATACAAATGATCAGAAAAGAAATATGTTTCTTGTTGCCTATCTTACAAAATGGTATATGGACCAAGATAGACGATCTTAGACTGGGATTCTCTGAATGACTGTGAACATACTTTCACTCCATCAGATTTCATTAAAGTTAGGAAACAGTAATACTGATTTTAAAAATCTGGGTTTGATTTGAAGATGACCTTATTACCCTATTACAATATACTCCTGCATGTTCCAGAATCATGCTTGCCTTTACAATTTTGACAACATCCGCATCTATAGCTAAAGCACATCCATGAGGTCTATTTTGATGGCTCCTTATCACTTCTATTTCAAATGGTTTGCCATTCAAGAAGACCTTGACATCCAGAACAATATAGTGTTCAAAGAAGGAACACTGAAAGCATATGCCAAAAGTCTTTTAAAGGTGGGAGTAGGGTGTTACACAGTTTAGAAACCACAAAATAATACACTGTGCATGCAAAATCAATTATATGATGGGAATTTCTAGAAAATTATGTAATAATCACCTTTCTTCTCCTGCCATATTTCCTTGGAGGATTATGGAGAAATCCTTCCTGAAAGATAAAAAGATCCAAGTATATGGTTGGCCTATGAGTCTGGCACTTCCAACCTCTTCCCAAATATTTCTACCTGGATGTCCCACTGTCAGCCCAAAGCCGTGGTATCTAAATGAGAAACCATCTCCCTCTCTTCACTTGTATTTCTTCTAAATTCAATCAGTGGCACTTTAAAAATCATCTTTAGAACATTTTTGCCTTCTTGTGCTTTTCCCCTTAAGTTTTAAGAGGTTTTCCTTTATAATCTCTTTGACACCTCTCACCCACTCTCCACTCCTACCAGTCACTCAAGCTTGAGTCCATATACCAAGGCTTGTCAATCTATATACACTTATCCCATGCCTACTGGGTGTCAGACATTCTCAACAATCTTGAATACACAAAGATGGACACAGAAAAAACAATGCATGAAAAGATAAAACTATAAGAAGATCTTAGTAATGCTTCCCTGAGGAAGCTCAGGGAAGAAATGGTCAGGGCCAAGTTGGTCAGGGGATATTCAGGGAAGAAGAGCATTTGAATTGAGCACTGCATGTTGGGTGTAGGTTTCTTGAGCTGAAAAGATCCTGGAGTCATTTCAGTGTCCCTTGGCCATCTAAAACACTATTCTAAAAATGTCATTTCATATCTCAGAAGACTTCATTGATTCTGCATTGTCTATTAGTTTAAACACTTTAGCCTGGCATTAAGTTCCTCTACAAACAACTGCAATTGAATTGATGGATTATGCCTTATTATATACAGTATGTCTATCTCAACCCACTAGGCATGGTTCTGGTTTTCACATCATTACTTCTCTGGAATACCTTTTTTCTACCTGTTTGATTGTAAACTGTCTTCTTCCAGTGCATAAAGTTGACTACATTCACCTGAGTCAGAATGATCCTTCCCTCCTCCGAACTCCTATTCCATCCTGACAAAGGCAGTGGAATTTCCTGCCTCTTTCACAGCAATGATGTGCTATGTTGTACTGAGGTTAGGAATGTGGAACACTCTCCCCAGCTGAGAGGAAAACCTCAGAGGCATCTGAGCTTTCGTGATAACTCAACAAATATTTGGTGAGCAAATAGTGACCTTATTCTTGGGGCACAACAAGGAAAGTCACACCTGTCTTGGCCCCCAGAATACCTCCATCAGCCATTGCAGGGGCCTCCCTCCACAGCGAACACTTAGCTTCCAATTCTTTGCTCTTTCGTAGCCGCCTCTGATTTCAAATTCCCTGGGGGTGAACCAGTCTCCATTTTCAGTCTGTATACACTTCACCCAGGATCCTGCAAGACCAGGGTAAATTCATCTTCAGCCTTCCTTGTTTTCAGAAGGTGGGCTCCCACCACACTGGATCTGGACACACTCAGTTTAGGCTCAAGATCTAAAACAGGAGAGTCTGGCCTCCCCTTTCAGGCTTCAGAATCCCCACATCTAGCCTCCAAGTCCCCTCACAGGAGATTCACTGCTTTGTGGCAACATTTCTTTAACAGATGTGCAACAACAACAACAAAAATGATAATTACCATCAAAATCAAACTTTTAAAAGTATTTCAAAATCACCTAAAAAGGAAAAGCAAGTGACTTTGAAGTGTGAGAGCATTTCAATTTGCCAGGGAGAAGACCTTGGGCCCAGGGGAGCAGAAACTCGGGTTGGGACTGAGTTCTCCAATGGGTACCTTGTGGCTCAGAATGGCACCATAGCAGCATCTGTACCCTTTATGACACTTTCTACCCAGTTCAATGGAATTATTGAGCAGAGATTTCCCATCCCCAAAATCATGGATAGCTGGTGTTAAAAGTAACTGTGAAATGCTATCCGATGGAAAACTTAAGTTCTGTATAAAAGATAATCATATGTTAGCATCATTAGTCATTAGAGAAAAGCACAGCCAAACCACGAGATACCACGTCACACCCACTAAGACAGCTGGCTTAGAAAAATTAGACAGTAACAAGTGTTGGCATGGAAACAGAGAAATCAGAACTCTCATACATTGCTGGTGGGAAGATAAAATATTACAGCCACTGTAGAAAACATGTTGATATTTCCTCAGTAGGATTAAACATGGAATTATCACAGGAACCAGCAATTTCACTCCTAGGTATATACTGGAAATAATTAAAGACTGTTCACACAAAAACGAGAACATGAATGTTCAAAATAGCATTATTCATAAAAGAGTGGAAACAATCCAGACTGATGGATAGCTAAACAAAATACGGTATATCCATACCATGGAATATTATATTATGTGGCAATAAGAAAGAATGAAGTACTAATACGTGCCATTGCACGGATGAACTTTGAAATTATCATCATAAGAGAGAGAGTCAGTCACAAAATGGCACACATTACCTGATTGCATTTTCCATGAAATACTGAGAACAGACCAATTTATGGAGCAGAAAATAGATTAGCCAGTTGAGGGGTGGGTGGTGGCGTGAGTGTGAGGCTGGGCATTGATTACTAAGAGACATGGAGTTTCCTTTAGTGGGAAGTATTCTGACAAAAATATTCTATAATGCGATTGTGGTGATAGTTAAACCATCTTGTGAATATACAAACAAAATTCAACATTGAATTGTACACCCTGAGTGGTGAATTGTATCTCGGTTAAGTTGTTTACTAATACTTTATATCAATTATGTAAATTAATTCCTCACAGCTATACCATGAAGCAGGTTTTAATGATTTCTTTTTTAGATGAAGAATTTCAGGCTCAGAAAGGTCCCCTTCTCTACTCAGATGAATCAGTTCCTCATGGCACAGGAGAGGCTGGGACTCAGGTTATCTGATTCTGAATTCTTTGCTGGTCCTCATCACATCAAGCATCTGCCTTGGTGATAATCATCCCGAGGGAGAAAGGACATGAAGCTGGGGACTGAGAGTCTCGCCCCTTTTATTTCTGATTCACTTCTCTTTGGTTCATTGGCTTCCTTGTGGACACGTCCACTTGGGAGTGAGCACCTAATGTGTATGATATCTTAAAGTAAGAAAATATTAACCTATGTATCCCTTCCTCCTTCTCTCAAGCAAAATGGTGGCCCCCATTCCTTCAACTATGTGTAATCCCATGACTTCTCAAGATTCCCTCAGATAGGCGTTGCATAGTAGACCTTAAAACTCACCGACTTTCAATTTCTTCTTGTGTAACTTTCCCTTCACCTTACCACAGGTCACAGGAATTATCTGAGAGCGAAAATTCACGTGTTCATATCTGTACTTTCTTTTCCCTGAAAGAGAAGATTCCTTCATGGTCTCATTTTCAGTTGCACCCGTACCACTTCTCCCATGTTGAGTTTGTTCCTATAAAGGTATGAAGGGATGTAGAAAGCTTTACACTACACATCTCTAGAGTCAAGGGCTTCCCTGGTAGCTCAGTTGGGAAAGAAAGAATCCACCTGCAATGCAGGAGGCCACCTGTCAATGCAGGAGACGTGGGTTTGATCCCTGGGTCAGGAAGATCCCCCGGAGAAGAAAACGGCTACCCACTCCAGTATTCTTGCCTGGGAAATCCCATGGATAGGGAAGCCTGGCAGGCCACAGTCCACGGGGTCTCAAGAGTCAGACACAACTTAGTGACTAAACCACCACCACCAGAGTCAAAGCCTTTCTTCCAAGTGGCATTTTCGATACATAACTACAGAATGTCTGCCTCTAACTCATCCCTCAAGTTTCACAGAAAACTGAATGTGTTAGTAAAAAAAAATCAGGCTTCAATAAAACTGTCTTAGCTCCCAATCCAGTCAGCCTCACTGACTCTCATACAACAATGAAGCATAGAGCTGCATCATGTTCTGAAGGGGGCCATGGGGCTTCCCTGGCAGTTTAATGGTTAAGACTCTCTGCATGGGGCACAGGTTCAATAGCCAGTCCTGGAACCAGGATCCCGCATGCCTCAAGGCCAAAAGGAAAAAAAAATTCTTTCTTTCCTCATTGAAGGGAATCCTCCAACTATTTCACCACAGTTAAGTAGCTGGAGCAAAATGAGAGACTCCACCTGCATCTCTCTCTGTCAGGTCTGGCTGAGTGAGCAGACAGGGCAATGATGGGGGAACCTAATGGAGGGGACGTCTGCCTTCTCTTTGTACTCTCTGCTTTGTTTCATGCCTTTTTCTCATATCAGCACTCTCCTTAGCTAAAAGAGGAGTTCAGGACGCTCTAGAATAATCTGCAAGTTACATGGGGAAAGGGCTGCTGGAGACTTGAGTCCACAGAAGTGGGGGTGAAAGGTCTTTGAATAAACTAGCTCAAGGAGGCTGTGTAATTGATCCTGACCCTGCAGTCAATGTTTTAGAGCTGTGATGGGAGGAGGGGGAACAGACTAGGAGAACTGGGATGGGCTGTGAAGGATGGCTGGCCTAATTCACCCTCTTATTTTACAGATGAAGAAACTGAAGGGAAAGCAGTCAAGTGACAGGCCCAAGCCCACACAATCAGAAGAGGATGATAGACTTCTGACCACCACTCCAGGCTATCCATGGTGTGCAACCTCTGACTTTCTGTGTAGCAAGAGAAGGGCCAGTTAAACAATGTGTGGGTTGTGTATGTGCCCTTTATGTGCAAACAGACTATTTCCATCTTAAAAGTGATCAGTTCAGTGGGGAGAACATCACTGTGATAGCCACTGGACCCACGGGGTCTGGTTTAGATCCATCACCAAGTTACTTGTTTGTGAAATTATCTCTTTTTCATTCAGGCATATTTTGAACCAAATCATAAACTTTTTCTGTTAGTAAAGATGCATAAAGTAATTAGGGAGGTAGATTTATCAATAAAAACAGAGTGCAAAACAGGAAATTAGCTGCCTAATTATTGAGACAATATTTCCTCTCTCTTCCTTACCTCTTGACTTAGCTCTTCTCTGTGGGGTTCTGCCATTATGAGTAAAGGGGAGTCTGGGTCTGCTTCTCTTTTTCCCTGAGGAAATAGAAAAACAGAATCATAGTCACAGACATGCAGTTGCATTGCATCTATTAGTGCTTTTCAGAATTCCCACTGAAATGTAATTTCCCGGAAGCCTATCTAATGCACAGAGAAAAAGATATCCTTCCTAGTCTTTAAGCTACCAAGAATTAGATGGCAAACTTTAGACTTATATTTTACTTTTCATTGTCACACATTAGTAAAACAAGAAATTGATAGCAGCATTTTACTTATATCCCAAGCAACCATGGGTTAACTGTTTAATAGATGCCAATTGCACATCTACTAATGCGCAATTAAGGGAAATGAGTTATAGGAAACCCTATGGCAGGCTTTGCAGGTGAGACACATGTCATACACATCACCTGGAATGAAGCTATTTGAACATTTGTATTGAAAGTGTTAGTAACGTAACCAAGAGTTTTGTCCACCTGAGCTTAGACAAAGATATTGGAATCTAAGAAACTAAGAAGAAGAATGCTAACCAAGAGTCCTCCAAAACCTTGTTTTCACATAGTAACTAAGAATGGACTCAGTAAATATTGCAGCAGAGAATGTCCTGCCATTTACAAATTAATTGGCTGTGGATATGTATCTCAAAGTTTGCTATCATTCACATGTACTTTATTTTCTAAGGTAGGAAGATAAATTCATTTCCTTCTTTCTGAGTTCAGTGCCCACCATCCAACGACCACCATCTGGTGGGAAGGGTAATTCAGACTCCAAGAAGAAATATTTCCCAGACTACTCCTTCCTAAATGCTATAAACTCTAAGCAGATTATGAGCATATATTAGACCAGCAAAGTAAAAAGACCCTTTCCTTCAATCAAACCCAAAGTGAATCCAATGGTTGGCAGAATAATCTTACTTTCTGGTCTTAAGACTAAATAGTTACTGAGAAGATTTTCAATTCCTCAAGATCAAAATGGCCCTATGGGACAAATCTTGATGACTAGACTTTATCAGAAGGTCTACAACTTACAACAACCTTGCAAGTGGTCACCCTGTTGTTATTTAACAGGATAATATGAGCTCAAGGAAGAGGCCTACAGAGATTTATAAACTTATGTAAGAAAGTATAGGGTTGGCCAAAAAAGTTCGTCCAGGTTTTAAATGTACAGAAAACCTTGAATGAACTTTTTGGCCAATCCAATAGAAGACAAGTAATAGCCGTGGGCCAGGGAGAACCACTAAAAAGGTAGAAATGTGGTTCTTAAAGAGGTGGATTAATCTTTTGGCTTCCTCTTACTTTCTCCCTCTGGCAGGTGGGCCCACCACCCAGCAGAAGGCCGTCCAGCCAGCCAGGTATGGCTTTCAAGGCTCTCCTCACCTCCTCGCTCACCCAAGATGCCAAAGAAAGAAAGAAAGAAAGTGAAGTCGCTCAGTTGTGTCCAACTCTTTGTGACCTCATGGTCTGTAGCCTGCCAGTCTCCTTCATCCATGGGATTTTCCAGGCAAGAATACTGGAGTGGGTTGCCATTTCCTCCTCCAGGGCATCTTCCTGACCCAGGGATCGAACCTGGGTCTCCCACATTGCGGGTAGACTCTTTATTGTCTGAGCCACCAGGGAAGCCCTTAAGATGCCAAAGTGGTAGAATACTATAGAAAACCAGGATACTTCTGGCCCTCTTTCTCATTCCTCCCTCCGCTTCTAAAGGTCCATGCTCACAGCCCAGTGAGAAGAGATCCAGATGTCTCATCCTTGCCTCTTCTGTATTCTGGCTCAGCTTGGCACTAAAGTTCTAATCACAACCTTGGACAGTCCAGCAACTGTAGAGCTCTTTCTTTCTCTCCGTCTGTTGTTCACTGGTTATGCCTTTCCTGGATAATGGGTGTGTTGTAGTTGTGCGTGTGTGTGTGTGTGTATGTGTGTTTAAGTCGCTTCAGTCTAGTCCTATTCTTTGTGACCCTATGTACTGTAGCCAACCAGGCTCCTCTGTCCATGGGATTCTCCAGGCAAGAATACTGGAGTGGGTTGCCATGCTCTCCTCCAGGGGATCTTCTCCAGCCAGGGATCGAACCCAACTCTTATGTCTCCTGCATTGGTAAGCGGATTTTTTACCACTTGCACCACCAGAGAAGCCATCAAATCTGTTAGCTTACTATCTGTAAGGAGAACAATAAAATACACTGCTCTCCATTCTAGTTTTTGGAGCTTCTAGTAAAAGGAAATTTTGAGCTTAAAACCCACTGCTTCATAATATAGCACTATTATATTTTACTTTCAAAATGGATTGGCTTATCAAGGCAGGATTTAGCTATTTTTATGTCCCCAGGGTACAGTACCCATTTAATAACACTGAAGCTTTATAACAAACCCTAATACATATTATAGCAGTCAGGTTATAATCTAGGTCTATAGCCATACCACTCTGAACACATCTGATTTTACCTAATCTTGGAAGCTAAGCAAGGTCAGGCCTGGTTAGTACTTGGACAGGAGATTATAATCTAAGGTTATTTTTTTTTTTTAGTTGTTATGGTTAGTATTGGCTTCCTTGGTGGCTCAGTGGTAAGGAATCTGCTTGCAATGCACAAGATATGGGTTCAATCCTTGGGCTGGGAAGATCCCCTGGAGAAGCAAATGGCAACCCACTCCAATGTTGCTGCCTTGGAAATCCCATGGACAGAGGAGCCTGGCAGGCTACGTCCATGTGGTTGCCAAAGAGTTGGACACGACTTAGAGACTAAATGGCAACCAACCAAATGGTTGGTATTAACCTCTAGAAGTAAATGTGACAATTTTAAATTTAATACTGTTTTCTCAAAATCTTAGTAGTACTAAGTCCCAAAAGTTGAGAACAAATCACTAAGTTGCCAAAAAGTATGACCAAGTGCCCCGGCCTGTTCAGGACTAAGGGGTACCCAAGACGTGGGACTTAAAGTGGCAGAACTTGGAAGGTCCTCAGCAAACCGGGTTGAGTTGGTCGCCCTACTTCCAAGCGGGAAGATGCCCACATCTGAAGGCAATGGACTGAACCAGATAGGTGACATCCAAAGTTTCGGTGGAACAGGTTATGGAGGGACTAAATCTGCCTTCATATACAGACTATATTTCTTTCCCAAAACTTCAAGCTCATGGCCTGACCTCATCTCTTCCCTCACCACCAAGTAGATGAGAGCATCTCATGGAGAAAAGAGCTAGTGATTGTGCGCTTTTCTCCACAGTGTCAACTCACAGCTGTGCCTGCCAGGTAAGATGCTACCACATCTGATTTCTCCTCTCTCATCCACTTTCCCAAGCCTGAATGACTCAGACTAGCAGTTCCTGAGCAGACATAGAGCCTAGAGAGAGTGAGAAAAGACCGCAATTATGCTGCCTCTTCGCCATAGGTATTTCAGACCAAGCTTACTCAGGAGGAAACAGTGGAGGTGCTTTGAATTGGAGAAAAAACTAGTCTTAATACCAGTTACCCTCAGTAACTGGAAAAGACTCTTATTCCTGTGAAAAGGGAACACGAAAGCTCTATGATCTGCTCCCAAATAGGAAAAACTTAACTGATAGAAGATTGATTTGAAAGGGCAATGAAAGAATGAACTTGCTTTCTACTTACAATTTATAAAGTCTAACCATTTTAATAAACCAAAGATGAAGATAAAGGAATTTTTGTGAAAACAGATAAAACTCAGAGGAAAAAAATTTAGATCCTGGGCAGATAAGAGCTATGATATAAACGCAAACAATTTATAAAGTTGGCTTCAAATGGGTTTGCTTTCTAGATTTCATGGCAGTCAAATTAGCTGGTAAGCTTGACTAGAAAAAAAATGTGTGGGGGAGGATCTGTGTTCCTTAAAAGCATAGCAGAATTTCTATTGATCCTTCAGGGCAAAATAGTCAGTCTTACTCCTGATCTTGGCAGGGTCCTGCAGACTCATTTTCACCTTCTTTCCACTTCGGGCCGGTTGGCCAGCAGCTTTGCTGTTGCTTAGGGCTAGGCAGGGGAAAATACAGAGTTATACAAAAAACAGCTGACATGTGAGATGAAAAGCAAGTGAGAAATATTATGAGAAAGAGTATAAGACAGTGGAGAAAATGCCATTTGGGAACCAGAAACCCATGAAAACCCATTTAACTCTCTCCGTCTCTTCCTCCGTAATATAGACCTACTACCATTGTTCTGTCTCATCACAGAGTTGTTGTGAAGGTCAAGTGTTACAGTTTTTCAAAAGTGTTCTATAAGTTGTATATTACAAGCTACCATACCGTATGGCTATCTAATTGTAAAAATACATTAAACCGTATCAATCTACCATTGACTGTGTGTTGAAAACAAAAAGTTCAATTCAGAAGTATCCAAAAAGAAAAGCAACGGGTACTGGTTTTAATTCTGAACCCCCCTGAACTGTGCACTCAGACAAGAAAGAAAGTTATGGCAAGGGATCTCAAGCAGGTGTCCAGAGCATTTTCTGTTTATGAGTGATGACTTTTAAATTGTGTACAAGATTTCATTACACTTAGGGGAAATGTGGTTTAGAATTGATCTGTGGACACAAAGACCTAAATGAAAATGTTAAAAGGATTAAATACAAATATTTAGTGTTTTGAAATTAAATCATTCTTAAAATGGATGCAACCACTTTTTTTTTTTTCTTTTTGAACAATATTATACACATTCACTAATAGGGCAGCCATGGAAATTGGCAAGAACCTAAGATATATAGATTGGCGACAAATAATAAATTTTCACTGGACTCTAAAATCTTACATAGATCTACTGACTCAAATATTGGTAATCAGGGACTTCCCTGGCAGAACAGTAGTTAAGACTTCAAGCTTATAATGCAGTGGGTGTGGGTTTGATCCCTGGTCAGGGGAGCAAGATCCCATACGACACAGGGTGTGGCCAAAAAAAGGCCTGGAAATCATGTGGAAAATGAAGTCTAGTCCTCATTGTCTAGAGGAAGAGTGTTCCTTAAACTGCTACTAAAATAAATAAGATTTCATGGGTCTGATGAGAAGTAATACATATACATTACTGAAAACTCAGAAAATAAAAATTGCTTGAAATATCACCATCTGGAGAAAGCCACAGTTACCTTGTTCAAAGATATCCTGTTAGACCTTTCTTTTTGCATATTTTGCTGTTTAAATAACACTTCCCTTACAATAGTTGAACATGTTTAATATTTTGAATTTATGCATATAACTTTAAAAAACATAAAAATATGAATAAACATCACCTATATTCCAACGACTACTGCATATGTTCTTCTGGATGTACTGACATTAATTTTTCCATGTATCTATATCTGTATCTCCCTCTATATATAGATTGATAAATATGTATAAATAAGGATTTATAGAGGTATAAAAACACATAATGCTCATACATATATTTAACATACACACACTTGCACACACATGCACATATAGTCTGCTTTGTTCATTTAGGCTTCTTTGGAACATCTCTCCAAATTAATAATAATTTCTTGACCTAGGAAAGAAGCCATATATTGAGGAGAGCAGTGTCTGTACTATTTAACTCTGCACTACTGCACACGTGAAATATAAACTGTTTTGTTTAAGCCAACATACATGGCAGTCTCTTTGTTACAGTGTCTTAGCCTGTATCCTAACTGACACATTAGCTAGAAAACTATTACTGTCCTCAAGAGACTGAAGGCTTCAAGAATACGGTAAGCAGTGCCTTATGAACTAAACAGGTAGGACCACTCCACTTCACTGCTTACCTTTGCGATATATATTTCTCCTCTTTGCTTTTGCTCTTATCCAGGAATGCCCTTTCTTTTTTCCTTAAAAAAAAATTATAAAGTTAATTACTTAGAGCTGTAAATATAATTTTCAAAAACTTATATATCAGTAATTTTCAAGTATTTTTTCAGACATTAATTCACAAGACTGGGGCAAACTTCTTAACTACCAGTGTAGCAGTGTGAGGTTGATTCTGAGCTATATTTCACTCTGGGAGACTCTAGGAGATGACCCTCTTTTGGAAATTTTTTTTTTTAATTAGAAAATAAACTCCCACTGATGCCTTAGCCTGATGACTATTGCTGTGGTTATATATAAATTCATTCCCTTTTCAAGTATTTTCATGTAAATTCAAATGTGCACATGGACAATATACTGTGCCCAATTCGGGAGGCATTCTCAACTTTGATGTGGAGAGTTGCCATTAAATAATCTCTGTACTCTTGCAGTAGTAACAAAACCCTCTCACTTGTATTTAATATAATGCCTGAGCGACTATAATGCCCAAGGGCCTGATCTGCCTGGTGGTCCAGTGGCTAAGATGCCATGCTCCCAATGCAGGGGACCTGGGTTTGACCCTTGGTCAGGGAACTAGATGCCACAACTAAAGACCCTGCACGCTGCAACAAAGATCAAAGATCCTGAGAGCCACAACTAAAACCTAACACAGCCAAATGAATAAATGTTTAAAAATATACAGCACCTGAAATTCCCAGAGGAAGTTAAGGGACCACACTGGGTTTTGTGTTGGGTTTTGCTTTCCCGTGAGAGATATGAAAATGTGTGAACGTGAGACCATTGGTCCTGGGCAAGTAGCTCAGTCCTGACTTACAAGGCAGGAAGGACCAAAAAGCCTTGCTCTTCAAATGGAAATGGTATATTCAGGAATGCTGGAGTTCAACTCCACTCCTGGGCATATACCCAGAAAAGACGAAAACTCTAATTCAAAAAGACACATGCACCCCAATGTTCTTAACAGCACTATTTATAATAGCCAAGGCATGAAAGCAACATAAGTGTGCATCAAGAGATGAAAGGATTAAGAAGTGATATATATACATATATAGTAATATATATAGATATAATGGAATATTACTTATCCATAACAAAGAATGAAATAATGACACTTGGCAGCAACATGGATGGATTGCTGCTGCTACTGCTGCTAAGCCGCTTCAGTCGTGTCCGACTCTGTGCGACCTCACAGACGGCAGCCCACCAGGCTCCCCCATCCCTGGGATTTTCCAGGCAAGAGTACTGGAGTGGGGTGCCATTGCCTTCTCCGATGGATGGACTAGAGATTGTCTTATTAAGTGTAGTAAGTCAGAGAAAGACAAATATCATATGCTATCACTTATAAGTGGAATCTAAAAAAACTGATGCAAATAAAACAGAAATATACTCATAGACATAAAAAACAAACCTATGGTTACTTATGGGATTAACAGATACTATTATATACAAAATAGATAAACAGCAAGGATTTACTGTATAGCACAGGAAACTATACTCAACATCTATAGTGGAAAAGAATATATATATATTTCAGATTCTTATATTATCTGAAATATATATATATTCTTATTATCTGAAATATATATTTATAACTGAATCACTTTGCTATACACCTGAAACTAACACAATACTGTAAATCAACTATAATCAATTAAAGGAAAGAGTGCAGGGGCTTTGCCAGAGGCACCTTGGCTTTGTACTCTACTTCACAGCCTAAAGCAAATCTCAGCCTCGCTGGGGTCTTCAGTTCCCCAGGACTCCCCGGAGGCCTGGTGCCCTGGCGTGTAGCTAAGCTGACAACTGAAGTGCACTGGGCTGCTGTCTCAGAGCCAGGTTGGCAGAACCAAAGCGGCCGTGGTCACTGCTCTGGCTGGAGGAAATCAGATGACTCAGTTCCTCCACATGAGCTACACGCGTGGTCTGCCATGTGGAGAACTACCGACTCTGGCAGACTAGGAACACCAGTCTCTGGGCTAGTGATGGTGGAAATGAACTGTGGCGTGACTGACCTGCCCCGGCCCCGCAGGGAAATTCCCAGATGCCTGATCTCTACCAACGGAGGCTGACACCATGATTTTGACGCCAGCATTATGGCTGACGGCCAGGCTCATGACTCCTGCTAGAGGCTGACCCATCTGTTTCACATGAGGGGAGCCACATGGCAAGGGGTTTTGCCTCTGCCTGCTCCTGGCCGATTCTGGCCACACCACTGTGGCCCTACAAATTCAAGGGCATCGAGCCCGGCTCCCTGGACCACTACACTCTGATAAAGATGTGCCCTGTATCAAAGAATCTCTTTACACTGCACTGACTCTCTGGCCACATCCCTCATCTCCTGTCCACACACCTCTATAGGCTCTTTGGTTACTGAAGGCAGCTGTCCTCCGAAAGGGCTCAGCTCCTTCCTGGATAATGATCAGGACAAAGGCATTGAGGGATTAATGCTGTTAAACAGGTCAGTTCTGAAACTCAGGATTCTGTTCCAACACTCTAGAGCACAATGCCTCATTCTTTCCCCAGTGAGCCTGGAAGGCACAGCTTGGGAGCACCCAAGGGGTTCAGATTCAGTTCTGGTTATGTTTTGTGAAAGTGCCTTTATCCCATTTGTATCTGACTCTTCTGAATGAAAGGTCTGAGACGGGAATAAGAAATGATTGGGGTAAAACATGTGAAGGCCCAGCCACTGGAATGGTACACAGAGATTTTGTGTCAGTGAAGAGGAACACTCCAGGCATAAACTCTAGAAGGTACTGGGGATGGAGGAGCACTAACAAGATCTATCTTTCAGGATCTCCCTGAATCCCTCGCAGAAGAAAGGCTAGGACAGCTCTCCTACCACACAGACACTCAATCTGCCATGCTACACCAGATACAAGAAAAGGGGCTGGCCCCAGCATCTGCACAGCCCATGCAGAATCCCTCCAGACAACATCCCTGCTCCCACTCAGTCATTCGATGGTGGGGGGTCGAGAATGAACACCATCTGGTTGGCATCATGAACAAAGAGGACAGATCAGAAGGACGGTCCTCAGGAAGCGACCACACTCCAAATCAAGGACTCGACACAATGAACAGAACTGGAAACTATAAAGCTTACAGTTGGCCAGGGCCCACGCTGGAGACACTGTCCACCTTCCTCCTGGCTGATATATGCCCTTTTAGGGGACCTCAACTGCTTTAAATATTTCCCTTCCAGGGGCACCATGTGTACCCTCGGAATTGTACTTGTATGAAAGCCAGGCATTCACCTGGTTCCCCCATTTAAATAGGGAGAATTATACCTCAGAGGTGGTCATTAGAGACCCAAGGCATTTGTGGTTTATGCAACTCGTTAAATGCAACAGGAAATAATTGGATGGATTTAGTCCTAGCCTACATTGGTTGGATTAATTGGGATGGCTGATGGAGTATTATCTCCTTGGGGAAATTTGCCAGAATCTGATGGGTAAGATGGGGCTTCCCCAGTGGCTCAGTGGTAAAGAATCTCTTTGCAATGCAGGAGTCACAGGAGTCGCAAGTTCGATACCTGGGTTGGGAAGATCCCCTGGAGGAGGGCGTGGCAACCCGCTCTGGCACTCTTGCCTGGAGGATCCCATGGACAGAGGAGCCTGGCGGGCTACAGTCCATGGGGTTGCAAAGAGTCTGACACGACTGAAGCGACTTAGCACGCACATACGCATGATGTGTGAGGTGAATTTGTTGTGGGGTGGAGTTCTCTGCGGTACTTCCACACACCTCAGAGTCTTTCCAAGGATATTTGAACAAACAGCTTTGCAAGCTAGAGATAATGTAGCCTTCCAGGTCAGAGAGCAGATTTGTTTCCTGAGCGATATAAAACAGAGAACGTCTCCCTCCTTAGAAGTATTCCAAGATAGTAAACTTTGCTTCAATTCCAGCTAATGAGATAATGTCTCCCTCTTGGATAAGTTCTGTACAGTTTTGCTAGAAGCCCCTTTCTAAGGTTAGACAGCACCACTGGTTCAATGGACATGAATCTGAGCAAACTCCAAGAGATAGCGGAGGACAGAGGAGCCTGGGATGCTACAGCCCATGGAGTCGCAAAGAGTCAGACACAGCTTAGGGACTGCACAACAACAACCCCTTCCAAGGCTGGGGTATTCTTCAGCTTGGGCACAGCCTGTGTGTGCCATACTACTAACCCCTCAGTGGGTTTAGGGATATGAAAAAAATCGATGCACCTATTCTGTATCTTAGCAATTTCATTTATAGGAAATTATACGAGAGTTATAAAGACATAGAGCCACTGAAAGATTTCTACAACAGTGTTCATTGCAGCTTTTTCATATTAGCCAAAAACTGGAAACACTAGTGATCTCCATCAGAAGGAGAGAGTATACACAAAATATGGTATAGTCATACAATGTAACTTACTTTGTCACAAACTGATACAAACTACTGATACATTCAACAATATGGCTAAATCTCAAAAACACTCTGCTGAGTGGAATAGACTTATATCAAAAGAGAATATGCTCCAAAATCACATATCATGTTGATGTGTGGCAGAAACCAGCAAAATATTGTGAAGCAAATATCTTGCAACAAAAAATTTTCTTTAAAAAAGAAGACAAAATAAGACGATGGGTCCTAGTGCAAAATATTTCTTCCTTCATGCATGCTAATATCTGAAATGCTACCACTGCATTTTAGCCTTTGTGAAAAACATCACACCACCCCTAAAGACTTTTCGGGGTGGGGACAAAATATCCTGGAAACAATAAAACATTGTAACAAAAAAAAAAAAGTTCTAAAGCAAGCCAAATTATCATCTTCAAAAAAAGAAAAAAAAAAGAAGAATGGTTGTCACTGATGAGTAAGGAGTAAGGATATCCCAGAAAGAGCTTAAGGGTTGTTTCCAGGGTGATGGCCATGTTCTGTATCTTGATAAGGATTTGGATAATATGGGAGAACTGAATCTATTAAAACTCATCAATGGTACACTTAGTATTTGTACATTTTATTATACACTTTATTTCAAAAGAAAAAAATAAAGAACTGCAAATAAATATGGAACTCTGGCTAATGATGTACATATTAAAGTATTTGGGGGAAAGAGTACTGACATCTGTATCTTTGAAATGTTTCAAACTTGAAGATGGCTTAGTGGATATATAGGAAATGGACAGATTGAAAGAAATGTGATAAAGCAAGAACAGTACGATGTCAATTGTGAATCTATATTAAAGTATTCTGGTGTATACTATAAAATTTTCCCAAGTTTTCTCTAAATTTAAAATTTCCATGATTCAGTGTTGGAGAAAGAACTTTTAGAGAGAAAGCACAGGTTATTTACCAAGAAATGACAATCACAATAAGAGAAATTTTCATCAGTCACAAAACAGATTCTAAAAGACAATGTAGTAAACACTTTATTGTACTGATGAAAAATAAATGTCAACCTAGAATTGTTAACTTCATGAAAAAAACTCTATTAAAATAAAGACAAATTTGCACATACAACACTTGAAAAATTTACCACTTATAAGGCTTCCCTGAAAGCTCACTTGGTAAAGAATTCCCCTGCAATGCAGGAGTCCCTGATTCAATTCCTGGGTTGGAAGATCCTCTGGAGAAGGAAAGGCTACCCACTCCAGTATTCTGGCCTGGAGAATTCCATGGACTGCATAGTCCACGGGGTCATAAAGAGTCAGACATGACTGAGCAACTTGCACTTTCTCAGACCATTCACTAAAAGAACTAAATGATTTATTTCAACTAGACAAAAAGCAAAATCAAAGAAAAGAAACAGTGATGAGTACATAAAATGATTGTTAAGTGTTTAAGTAGATGTCAACTGCAAAAATCATAATAGTTTCCAAATTATAATTAAAAGAAAATTTAAAATAAAATGTTAAATAATAGCTAAATAGTAGAGATGGATGGTCAGTCTTCAGTGAATCCATGCTAAGATCCTTATCATCTTTGGGGATGGGGCATGGTCAAAAAGATTACAGAAATTTCATCTCTAGTCTCTAAACCAGCAGAGAAAAAAGGTGGAATATAGAATTCTATCTCAATCCATTTGAGTGTAGGAAAGAGACACAAAAACACAGAAAAATAAAAATGAACAGTGATATACAAGTCGACATATATCAGGAATCAGAACAAATGTAAACAAATAAAATTTAACTATTAAACAGTTAGGATTTTAAAAAAGATCAGGGAAGATTAGAAGAAGCTAAGTGTTGTTAAAAGAGGCATAAAACAAAGCTGCAAAAATGGGCTTAACGTAAAAGGAGTAAAAAGCATCAAAAAGTATAAAACATTAAAGTTCACATTATACTATCAGCACCCAGAAAAAGAGATTTTAATATCAAAAGCATTAGTAGGGATAAGAGAAACACTGTATAACAATAAATAGAAAGAATTCATTAAGTTATACAGTCATGAATACCCTCAAAATATTTAAAGTAGAACAACAGAATAGTGAGGAGTCCAATACACAGACAGTCATGTGGGAGAGTTTACCACACTTAAATACAAACCTGATGGAACAAATATAGCCTAATTTAGAAGATGCAAAAATTAAACAACAAAGTCGTACTTAATAAAGACTGTAAATGGGAAGAAACCAGACCCCAACAAATAGTTCAAATATAATTTTTAAGTGACACAGAACATTCACAAAGATTGACCATAAATAGAGAAAGGCAAATACTGTATGATATAACTTCTATCTGGAACCTTAAAAATACAACAAACTAGTGAATGTAACAAAAATGAAAAGGAAAGGAAATGTCAACAAATTCTAAAGAATTGATGAGGTCAGTCTGTTAAAACCCAGTCATACCTTAACAGTGATAAATGCTATTATATGAAATTATAGGTCAATAAAGCCGACTAGGAAAGTAAAAATTGGAAAGATCTATTTACAAAAGCTAAAACTTTGTTGAAGAACATAAAAGATGACCTGAATAAGTGAAGAGCTCATGCTTCTTGTAAAAACCTCAACTCTACCCAAACTAATCTCCAAATTCAATATTTTTTCAAAGTTCCAATGCAGTTGTGGAGGTGTGGGGAGGAAATCTTGACTGATTCTAAAATTTATGCATAATGAGTGAGCCAGATTTACCAGACTTCTAAAATCCCCTTTTCTGTTGCTCCTCATTTTATTTTTCACTTTTCTCTTTGAAAAAAAAAAAAATATATATATATATATAACAAGTAGGAATAGAAAATTTTACTTTTAAATGTTATAATTAAACCAACTTGGTACCACATTAAAACTAAATAGACCAGCATCTCAGAGTAGAATCAGACACAGATCCATGAACACAGGAAAAGATGCAAAAGGGCATTCAAATCATGAAGGAAAGAGTGTTGGCATCCACTGGCACATGAAAAGGTGTTCAACATTACTGATCTTCAGAGAAATGCAAATCAAAACCACCTCGCACCTGTCAGAATGGCTTTCATCAGAAAGAACACAAATAGCAAGGTGAGCAAAAGCATGGAGAGAAGGGAAACTTCACGTGCTATTATAAGAATGCAAGCTGGTGCAGCCACTGTGGAAGACAGTAAGGGGTTTTTCAGAAAACTAAGCATAGAATTATCATATGACATAGCAGCCCCACTCCTGAATGCATAACCAAAAAACACAAAAGCACTAATTTGAAAAGATATGTGTACCCTAATATTCACAGCAGCATTTTTATAATTGCCAAGAAACGGAAGCAACATAAGTGTTCATCAAGAGACGAATGGGGAAGGGAGATGTGGTAGGTAGATGATATAGATAGATACATATGGAATATTACTCAGCCATAAAAAAGAGTGAAAAATTTTCCATCTGTGTCAACATGGATGGATTTGAAGGGAATGGTGGGCTGCCGTCTATGCGGTCGCACATAGTCGGACA
>SJYQ01012835.1:23768-41398 GCA_006410935.1 Redunca redunca | reverse complement strand
AAGCTGAAACTCCAGTACTTTGGCCACCTCATGAGAAGAGTTGATTCATTGGAAAAGACTCTGATGCTGGGAGGGATTGGGGGCAGGAGGAGAAGGGGACGACAGAGGATGAGATGGCTGGATGGCATCACGGACTCGATGGACGTGAGTCTGAGTGAACTCCGGGAGTTGGTGATGGACAGGGAGGCCTGGCATGCTGGGATTCATGGGGTCGCAAAGAGTCGGACCCGACTGAGCGACTGAACTGAACTGAACCTAATGATATAAAGGTGAAACTCAGGATTTTTGTTTGTTTGTTTCTGTTTTGTCTTATGAAAAGTATTAGTTCTCTATTGTTACTATTATAAATTACCAGAAACATCTTGGCTTAAAGAAACGCAATGTGTTATCTTGCAGTTTGGAAGATCAGGAATCTGACACAAGTCTCACTGAGCTAAAATCAAGGCATCTAGAGGCTTTGCTTCTTTCTGGAAGCTGTAGGGGATATTTGATTTCTTTACCCTTTCAAGCTTCTGAAGGCTGCCCGCATTTCTTGGCTCACTGATCCCTGCCTCATTCTCTGAAGCCATCCACACTGTATCTCCTTTGATCATTATTCTGTAGCCACATATCCTTCTCTCCATAGCAGGAAAAGTTTTCTGATTTTAAGGATTCATGTGACTTGATCGGGGTCACCCAGATAATTAGAAAAATCTCCCCATGTCAAAATCTTTAACTTAATCACACCACCAGTGTCTTTTCTGCCAGGTAAAGTAACAGATTACAGGCTCTAAGGACTAGAACAAGGACATGTCTGTTTCTGTTGGTATAAATGTCTTAAGAATCTTCTATATCTCCCATATATGTCATGAGAATATCATCCATTAGACGAGAGTCTTCTCCACAAATCTTTCTTGTAGACTCACATATCCATTTTTCACTTCTGCTGAGATAGCTGAGGGTATCTATGGGTCACAAACTTAATCTCCTTGAAGAACAATTTGTGTGACTTAATACTTTGATGTTTCACTACTTCTGGGACATTTGCAAAAAGTTATATAGTGATACTCTTGGTTGTCACCGCAGAGCATGTTTTCCTGACAGTGACTCTCCTAACTTTAGCATTTTGCAATCTGAATAGGCCAAAGAAATTTTAAATCAAGTCATGATTCCTTTTGTTTAGCAGCTCTTCCCTTGACTTACCTCTTTCCTTTTGCAGTTTACTCTAAGCAGCAACATGAAACCAGCTGCACCTTTATCATCATAATTAGGAATCTCCTCAGCTATATATCCAAAAAATTCTGCTTTCCACATAACTGCAGGACTTAATTTTGCTGAGCTTTCTGCCACTAAAGGATCCCCTTTCCTTTTATTTTCAAAAACATATTCCTTATTTCCTTCATGACACCTTTAGCCTCCATATTGCTACTAACAGCTTTTTCATAATGATTTCTATATTCTCCAAAATGACATAGATTTTTCCTACCATGCTCTTCACTTCCAAGTCCTCACAAGCAGTCTTCAGCATCACATTTCTACTAACTGTTCAAGGCAATCTAGACATTTTTTATTGTTCTATTTAAAATTCTTATTACCCAAATTCCCTCTGCCCATTGCCCAAATTCAAAGCCATTTCCACCTTTTTAGGAATGAATTTTGGCTGCATCCCACTTCCAATAACCAAAATCATATTACTCTTTTATTGGTACCATAGCAAATGACCGGAGAAGGCAATGGCACCCCACTCCAGTACTCTTGCCTGGAAAATCCCATGGATGGAGAAGCCTGGAAGGCTGCAGTCCATGGGGTCACTGAGGGTCGGACACGACTGAGGGACTTCACTTTCACTTTTCACTTTCATGCATTGGAGAAGGAAACGGCAACCCACTCCAGGGTTCTTGCCTGGAGAATCCCAGGGACGGGGGAGCCTGGTGGGCGGCTATCTATGGGGTCACACAGAGTTGGACACGACTGAAGTGACTTAGCAGCAGCAGCAGCAGCAAATGACCACAAATTTAGTGGCTTAAAACAGTTCATTATCTTATAGTTATGTTGGTTAGAAGTCTGACAAGGGTCACTCTGGGCTAAAATCAAGGTTTCATTCCTGTCTGGAGGCTGTAGAGGGAAATCTCTTTCCTTTCCTTTCTCACTTTCTGTTAACAGAAGCCATAAATATTCCTTACTTTTTCCTTCCATCTGCAAAGCTAGCAATATTGCATCTCTCTGTGACTATCTTCCATAATAACTTCCTCCTCTCTTCACAGTCAGGAACAGTTCTTCATATTTTAAGGCCCACTTGATACTGAGTGCACCCAGAAAATGCAGGATAGTCTCCAGTGTCAAAGTCCTTATCTTAATCATATGTATAAAATCCCTTTTGCCATGTAAGATAACAGAGTACAGGTTCCAGAGACTAGGATATAGACACCTTTATGGGGTTTTCATATTATTAACACATTATTATAAATAATAATAATAATGAAACAGGCATTAAAAACTCATTTTAATATCAAAAGCAAATAAAATTGCATGCACTCTTACTTCTTCTCCTCTTGGGTTTTCTCACAGTAGAGCTGTTCCCAAGATCTGCCGTATCTAGAAAAAAACACATGGTGTGGAAACAAAAATAAATAAATAAAAGTTACAAATCTTAAGATGACTCATACTGTAGAAGGCTTGAATTTATAAAGATGTTTGGGTTTTCATCTCTCTTTATCATAAAGGAATCAACCCTACTGAATTGAGACATGCGAGCCCCGGACCCTGGGTCTTCCATTATTTCTTAATGGGACTTTGAAAAACATTCTTCAATATCTATAAATTTCAGTTTACTCAGGGATATTTGTCTAGTCCTTAAGAATTTTGTTAGGATGAAATAAGACCTTATATGCAAAAGTGAATAGTGTCACTATATAAACAACTGACATGCTGGAGAACATTTATCAAACATATGTGCTGGGTTAAGAATAGTTGATCTGAAGTCTTCTGACAATTAAGTGGCAGGAGTAGCTATCTTTTGAGACCTTTCTAAGACTGTGACAAAATGACACTATTACCTACTAATGGACATACACTTGACTTTCTTGGGTGACAGGGATAGAAATCACTGTAAATCACAAAGCTTTGTTAGTAATACACTGATGTAATAAACAATAAACTGCCACTTTAAAGAGTGAATTTCTCTTTGCAACACCATGGACTGTAGCCTGCCAGGCAAGAATACTGGAGTGGGTTGGCATTCCCTTCTCTGGGGGATCTTCCCAACATAGGGATCAAATCCATGTTTCCTGCATTGCAGGCAGATTCTTTACCATCTGAGCCACCAGGGAAGCTCAATTAATATATCAACCATGAATAATCAACATGGGCCATCCCTCAAACACAATTTTATAATGATCTCTTGCTTCCCTGCTATTCCCAAAAGGATCAGGTCAAGCAAATGCAGAGATCAGGATACTGGGATAGACTGGAAGCCACCCATATTCCATATTCCTTCCTTCCATCTGCCACCACCCTACCTGGGTCTGTGTTGCCAGTGGAGCCACCCCCATCTTGCCACTCTCAGAAAGACTTACCAGCTTGCATACTTTCAGTTCTTCCTTCTGGAACTCTGGGTACATCTTTCGAGAAGCACATCACACAGGAGCACTTATTTCCAAACGTTGGTAGCTCTGTTCCTGGGTCAAAATCAAGGTTTATGAAGATTTTTTATTTCCCCATTGATCCTCTTTTCTGGACCCCTTTTTGTTGATCCCCCTTTTTTACTTCTTCCTCTGAAATCTTCCTTTGATTTTCCATATATCTAACTCTTTCTCTAAGTCTCCCTGTTTCCCTTTCTTATCTCTTTATCTTTACCAGAACTTTGTGGGTTTTTTTTTTAATTCATAATTACTTTGGCCATTATAGGATAGTGGGCTAGAACTTAGCTCTTCTGTATTCATCTGGAGAGCTCTTAGCCTGCCAGATACTGGAGGGAAACGAGAACATTACTGTCTACAGATCCTGAGACAGTGATTAGGACAGAGTTCCTGGTGCTTTCGTGTTGCACACTGAAATTCTGAGCTAATATAAACTGCTTTCCGGAAAAAAGTACATCTGCTCTAATAATCACACCTGAGGTCCAATAGAACCATGTTTTTTTCCCATCTTTTGTACCTCATTCTGCTTTCTCTTTAGCCAGCAAAGGTCCATGTAGTTAATGCTATGGTTTTGCCTGTGGTCATGTATGGATGTGAGAGCTGGACTATAAAGAAAGCTGAGCACTGAAGAATTGATGCTTTTGAACTGTGGTGTTGGAGAAGACTCTTGAGAGTCCCTTGGACTGCAAGGAGATCCAACCAGTCAGTCCTAAAGGAATTCAGTCCTGGGTGTTCATTGGAAGGTCTGATGTTAAAGCTGAAACTCCAATACTTTGGCCACCTGACTCGAAGGGCTGACTCATTTGAAAAAACTCTGATGCTGGGAAAGATTGAAGGCAGGAGGATAAGAGGACAACAGAGGATGAAATGGTTGGATAGCATAACTGACTCAATGGAGATGAGTTTGAGTAAACTCCGGAAGTTGGTGATGGACAGGGAGGCCTGGCGTGCTGCAGTTTATGGGGTCGCAAAGAGTCAGACACAACTGAGCGACTGAACTGAACTGAATTGCTTTCTCTACTTCTCTTTTTCTACTTTAAGCTTTAAGAATAAGATAAAAAGATCTTATCCTTCTGGGAAAAACTCTCTTGAAAATTGCAAACCATAATTACCAGAATCAGTTTTAAATTTATCCCAACTGGCCAATGACTATTTACATCACTAACCACATTTAAATCCAGCCAATTAAGGGTGGCCTTACACTTATGAAAATCAGCCAGTCAGTAACAGACACACTTCAGCAAGCCTGTGAGTGTGGCTAGATGTTAACCTAGTTATAAACACTCCTGTTTCTGAAAATCTGCTGTCCCTGAACTACATGCTTCCTAAAACTGTAAGTAAAAACACAACATTGTAAATCTAATATACTGCAATAAAAATTAATTTAGAATAAATAAAATTTAAATAAAAATAAATGAATAAAATAAATAAATAAAATTATTTTTTGAAAGACACTGAGTCCCATAAGCACAGTGCCTCCTCTCACCATGTGCCTTGCCAGCTTTAGCTTCAGATATTGTATGATGACCTCTGCCTTCAAAAACAGAGCTCCCAGCAAGATCATCATGAAGACTTGTTTAGGGGTGTCTTTTGAGACCCTTGAACCAACAGGTACAAACCTGCAGCTTTTCGTGCATGACTTAGATTGTCTTCCTGATCCACTTCCAAGTGAAGCTGTCCCAAGAACAACTTGAGCTCTGACTTGTTTCTTTGAGGTTTTACTGAATTTACTTTAGTATTTAAAGACATGTGTGAAATTAGATATGAAATCACTGGACCTTTCGATTTGGCAGCATAGCATTTAACAGACATTCTGTCAATGTGCTTATGCTTCCATGACTTCATTTACTCTCTTTTCTTTTGTCTCTTTTTTTTAAAAAGTCTTATCTCATGTGTGTTTGTGTATTCCTGAGTTTTCCATGCTTTTTAATTATTAGAAGATAGTGATCCAAAGCAAATACATAGAAACACAGACTTGATATATCCCCAACCCATGCCAGCCCCAAAGACTAATGGGTGGGGCTCCATTAGACCGTAGCCAATTTGTGCAAATATATTTGGTGACATTTGTCTTGGGTCTTTCACCAAAACCTTCATGAGGATATTTGACATTGTATTAATTTGTAAAAGAAAACCAGTTTGTTCAGTACATAACTATTATCATGTAATTGATCATATGTCTTCTTTCTCATCTCTAGTTGGTGAGTTCAATGCCTCATTTACGAGCAGGACACTATTCATACTTATGACTGGGTGGAGTGGCCTCTTTGTTTGTCATGGGTTTGTTTCTGCCAAAGTTACAAGCTCCCACTGGCAGAACCACTTCCTCTTTGTACTTTCAGTATGAGTCTAATTCTTGCACTTCATAAACAGCAAATTTTTACAAAAGATATCTTTGGGTTTCAGTGGGGAATTTTTGGTATGTCAAAAGTAAATGACTAATTTAATAATATTTCCCTAAAAGAAACTCCTAAAAATGTAATAAGTAGGGCTTTATCTTGCAAATGAAACTATATTAAATGTATTAAGAAATATTAACTTCCACTGGAGAAGGGAATGGCAAAGCACTTCAGTATTCTTGCCTTGAGAACCCGATGAACAATATGAAAAGGTAAAAAGATAGGACACTGAAAGATGAACTCCCCAGGTCATTAGGTGCCCAATATGATACTGGAGATCAGTTCAGTTCAGTTCAGTTGCTCAGTCATGTCCGACTCTTTGCGACCCCATGAATCGCAGCACACCAGGCCTCTCTGTCCATCACCATCACCAAGAGTTCACTCAGACTCACGTCCATTGAGTCCGTGATGCCATCCAGCCATCTTATCCTCTGTTGTCCCATTCTCCTCCTGCCCCCAATCCCTCCCAGCATCAGAGTCTTTTCCAGTGAGTCAACTCCTCGCATGAGGTGGCCAAAGTACTGGAGTTTCAGCTTCAGCATCATTCCTTCCAAAGAAATCCCAGGGCTGATCTCCTTCAGAATGGACTGGTTGGATCTCCTTGCAGTCCAAGGGACTCTCAAGAGTCTTCTCCAACACCACAGTTCAAAAGCATCAATTCTTTGGCACTCAGCCTTCTTCACAGTCCAACTCTCACATCCATACTGGAGATCAGTGGAGAAATAACTTAAGAAAAAATGAAGGGATGGTGCCAAACATGGTTGTGGATGTGACTGGTGATAGAAGCAAGGTTTCATGCTGTAAAGAGCAATATTGCATAGGAACCTGGAATGTTAGGTCCATGATTCAAGGCAAATTGGAAGTGGTCAAACAGGAGATGGCAAGAGTGAACATCGACATTCTTGGAATCAGTGAACTAAAATGGACTGGAATGGGTGAATTTAACTCAGATGATCATTTTATCTACTACTGTGGGCAGGAATCCCCTAAAAGAAATGGAATAGCCATCAAGGTCAACAAAAGAGTACAAAATGTAGTACTTGGATGCAATCTCAAAAATGACAGAATGATCTCTGTCCATTTCCAAAGCAAACCATTCAATATCACAGTAATCCAAGTCTATGCCCTGACGAGTAATGCTGAAGAAGCTGAAGTTGAATGGTTCTATGAAACCTACAAGACCTTTTAGAACTAACACTCAAAAAAGATGTCCTTTTCATTATAGGAGACTGGAATGCAAAAGTAGGAAGTCAGGAAACACCTGGAGTAACAAGCAAGTTTGGCCTTGGAGTATAGAATGAAGCAGGGCAAAGGCTACTAGAGTTTTGCCAAGAGAATGCACTGGTCATAGCAAACACCCTCTTCCAACAACACAAGGGAAGACTCTACACATGGACATCACCAGATGGCCAACACACTCCAGTCGTGTCCAACTCTTTGCGACCCCATGGACTGCAGCATGCCAGGCCTCCCTGTCCGTCATGAACTCCCAGAGCTTACTCAAATTCATAGCCATCAAGTTGGTGATGCCATCCAACCATCTCATTCTCTGTCATCCCATTCTCCTCCCACCTTCAGTCTTTCCCAGCATCAGAGTCTTTTCCATTGGACAGTTCTTTGTATCAGGTGGCTAAATTATTGGAGTTTCAGCTTCAGCATCAGTCCTTCCAATGAATATTCAGGAATGATTTCCTTTAGGATAAATTGGTTGGCTCTTCTTGCAGTCCAAGGGACTCTCAAGAGTCTTCTCCAACACCACAGTTCAAAAGCATCAGTTCTTTGGTGCTCAGTTTTCTTTATAGTCCAACTCTCACATCCATACATGACCACTGGAAAAACCATAGCTAGACAGACCTTTGTTGGCAAAGTAATGTCTCTGCTTTTTAATATGCTGTCTAGGCTGGTCATAGCTTTTCTTCCAAGAAGCAAGCATCTTTTAATTTCATGTCAGCAGTCACCACTTGCAGTGATTTTGGAGCCCCAAAAATAAAGATTCTCACTGTTTTCATTGTTTCCCAATCTATTTGCCATGAAGTGATGGAACCAGATGCCATGATCTTAGTTTTTGAATGTTGAGCTTTAAGCCAACTTTTTCACTCTCCTCTTTCACTTTCATCAAGAGGCTCTTTAGTTGTTCACTTCCTGCCATAAGGGTGGTGTCATCTGCATAGCTGAGGTTGTTGATATTTCTCCCAGCAATCTTGATTCCAGCTTATGCTTCCTCCAGCCCAGCATTTCTCAGGATGTACTCTGCATAGAAGTTAAATAAGCAGGGTGACAATATACAGCCTTGATGTACTCCTTTTCCTATTTGGAACCAGTCTGTTTTTCCATGTCCAGTTCTAACTGTTGCTTCTTGACCTGCATACAGATTTCTCAAGAGGCAGGTCAGGTGGTCTGGTATTACCATCTCTTTAAGAATTTTCCAGTTTGTTGTGATCCACACAGTCAAAGACTTTGGCATAGTCAATAAAGCAGAAGTAGATTTTTTGTGGAACTCTCTTGCTGTTTCAATGCTCCAATGGATGTTGGCCATTTGTTCTGTGTTTTCTCTGCCTTTCCTAAATCCAGCTTGAACATCTGGAAGTTCACTTCCATACTAAATCCTGATTTAATATTATTTGGTGATAAATATTATCTCTAAAATAAAAATAAAATTGAGATGAAAGATAATAAAGAAAAATAAGATCCCAGGCTGGTTATGCAATGACTGCTTCAGATTTCCTTGTAGAGTTCATTCCCTTACAGAAAGCAAAATTATCTCAAGTAACTGAATGGAGAACCTTCTCTGTGATTGTTGTTGTTAAGTTGATAAGTCGTGTCCAACTCTTTGCGACCCCATGGACTGTAGTCCACCAGGGTCCTCTGTCCATAGGATTTTCCAGGCAAGAGTACTGGAGTGCATTTCCAGTTCCTCCTCTAGGGGCTCTGCCCAAACCAGGGATTGAACCCATGTCTCCTGCATGCTGCATTGCAGGTGGATTCTTCATTGCTGATCCACTGGGGAAGCCTGGGGCTTTTTCTAGGATATGTCAGATTGCTAAAACTGAAAGCTATTATGTTTTTGGAGTAGATCATAACATCTGAATACAATGGAAACATTTTAAATATCTTCAGGAACCCATAGAAAAATGGATATCAGGTGAATTCCCAGATTCCCAGAACATACAGACAATTCCATAAGGTAGAACTGCTTCCATCAAGATCATCAGAGTAAGGTTTTCCTGGATGTCCATTGCAATTATGCTTCTAAAATCAATATTAATCCAGATAAACAGGGCAAGGATGCTACAAACCATTTATATCAAGACCAATCACATTTTTGTGCAGCTTCTGTGTTCTTTCTCCTGTGTGAGATTGTATGTACTACAACTGAATACATGGATACTTAAAATCAAACAGCGTGACCTCCTAATTGTGAAGTTGCTCAAGGTTTCTTGTCCCTTGCATTTTCCCAAAGAGTCAAGGTAAATGTGAAGACAGTATTTGAGAATTGACTGAAACTTTCATTGTGGAGTATTCCTAGAGTACAATACATCAGGAAACCATCCTCCTGACACCTTGCAACCCAGACAATCCTTTTCTCCCTCACCTGGTCCATGCTTTGGTGGTGGGGGTTTCCCCAGGTGGCTTGGCGGTAAAGAATCTGCCTGCCAGGGCAGGGGATGAAAGAGACATGGGTTCAGTCCTTAGGTGGGGAAGATCCCCTGGAGAAGGAAATGGCAACCCACTCCAGTATGCTTTCCTGGAGAATCCCAAGGACAAAGGAGCCTGGTGGACTACAGTCCATGGGGTCACAAAGGGTTGGATACAACAGAGCACAGCACACACAAAGTCCTGGCATTTTCCCAAAGAATCAAGGTAAACATGAAGACCGTATTTCAGAATTAACTGAAACTTCCATTGTGGGGTATTCCCAGAGTAGCATCCGTTAGGAAACACCATCCTCCTGACGCCTTGCAGCCCAGACTATCCTTATCTCCCTCATCTGGTCCACTTTTTGGTGGTGAGCTCAAGGATTCCTGAGTCTCTTCTTCATCACATATTTCTAAACAGGTGCCACTGCCTTCTGATGAATAGAATGAAATCTCTTAGAAACCCAGTGTATGACCAATGGAAACCCTAGTAGGAAAGCCCTACCAGAAACAACCAGGAAGACTCCCAGTGCATAGACCCTCCCGCCTTTGAGCTCAGTTAACCTGGAGGTTAACAAGGCTCCTGACACTATCACCGGAGGCTGAACATAATCTCACAACAAGCCCATCTCACTCCCTTCTAATACAACTAATTTCCTCTGTCTTTTTGATCCTTTCCACGTGGCACCTCATATTTCTTCTGTGTGCGAATGTGAAGGGGAGTAGGGTAGGAAGGGCGATTGAAAGAGGGAGACAGAAAAAGGTTCAATTAGTTAAATAGGAGTTGAAATCATGAATACCTTCTCCATCCAGTGGCTGACTGGGCAGCTCCTCTTGTTCTTCGTTGTCACTCATTTGGGAAGCTTCAAGATCACAGGACACTGAAAAGAAAGGAGGAATGGTATAGAGGAATTTGTTTCCATGCAGGAATGTACATATGTACAGAATGGACATGTGGACACAGGGACAGGGAAAGGGGAGGTTGCCCTAACTGGGAGATTAGGATTGACCAGAAAATACTACCATGTGTAAAATAGACCGTGGGAAAGGGCTGTATAGCACAGGGAGCTCAGCTCTGTGATGAGCTAGGCTAGTGGAATGGCGGGAGGGATGTCAGAGAGGGGATATATGTATACATACAGTTAATTCACGTTATTGTACAACAGAGACTAACACAACATTGTAAAGCAATTATACTCCACTTTTAAAAAAAAGAAAGAAGGAAATGAGCTGAGCTAGGATGTTCAGAGCACAAGTGACCTGCCCTTTGGGAGAAAGGACATCTGCTCCAAGGACCACACCTGAGATCCCACGAAGCCTGTTTTGCCTCTGTTTCCACTTTATTCACCTCATTCTCTTGCCCTCTGCTTCTCAGACCTGCCTCTAAACATTTCTGCTTCTGCACTAGGAGAATAATTGTGTATGATTATGAAAATGTATCTTTGATTTTGTGTGCTCTCCCCCACCGCCAACATCTCCTATCTTTACATTTTTTCCTCAGTGATGATCTTGAACTCTCATTTTTTGCTTATTCTCTCCAGCTCTATTCCTCTAAGTAAGTAAGTAAGTGAAGTCACTCAGTCATGTCCAACTTTATGCGACCCCATGGACTGTAGCCCACCAGGCTTCTCTGTCCATGGGATTCTCCAGGCAAGAATCCCGGAGTGAGTGCCATTTCCTTCTCCAGGGGATCTTCCCAACCCAGGGATCAAACCCGGTCCTCCCGTATTGCAGGCAGACATTTTAACCTCTGAGCCACCAGGGAAGCTGTTCCTGTAGGTCTTTCAAACCCTACTGTTCTTTAGTCACTCAGTCATGTCCAAGTTTTGTGATCCCATGGACTATAGCCCACAGTCTCCTCTGTCCACATGGTTTTCCAGGCAAGAGTACTGGAATGGGTTGCCATTTCCTTCTCCAAGAGATCTTTCCAACTCAGAGATTGAAGCTACATCTCTTGAATTGGCAGGTGAATTCTTTACCACTGAACCACTGGGGAAGCCCCCAAACCCTGCAGCAGGATTCATTTCTTGCCTCACTCTCTCTCTCTCAATCTCTTCCACTCCCTACTCTGAGAAGTGGACGGCTCTCTGGTTCAGGCTCTGTTCTATTGCATTGGAGATGTTGCAGGTCTCCCTTTGGACTCCCATCATATGATGACACTGACTTCCTGCAACCCTCACACAGCCACCACCTGTACTGAGATGCTCAGGACACTGGTCTTCACCCTTCCTCCTACTTTGATCTCAAGGGGAAAACCAATATTCTTTTTTCTGTGCTTCTGTATTCTAATTGCTAAAGAAGGATAATAACGGCTTCCCTGGCTAAGAACTAAAATTTTGTGAGGAAATCTCACTTGCCAAAGTACGTTGAAAAAGAATAAAGCACTGAAAGTGAAAGTCACTCAGTCATGTCTGACTCTTTGTGACCCCATGGACTATACAGTTCGTGGACTTCTCCCAGCCAGAATACTGGAATGGGTAGCCATTACCTTCTCCAGGGGATCCCAATCCAGGGATCAAACCCAGGTCTCCACATTGCAGGCAGATTCTTTACCAGCTGAACCACAAGGGAAGCCCAAGAATACTGGAGTGGATAGCCTACCCCTTCTCCAGCGGATCTTCCTGACTCAGGAATCGAACCAGAGTCTCCTGCATTGCAGGTAGGTTCTTTACCAACTGAGCTATCAGGGAAGCCCAATAAAGCACTACATAATCCAATAATCTGATGAAGAATATGTGGCAAAAACTGCTTGTGGGCTTAAGGTCACTGGTCTTTCTTTCTGACAAGTAGATCTCAAGGACCAAGTTTCTTCGGAAGTCTATCAATTATAGACAAATTATAACAATATAATATTACTATTAAACACTAGATAGATATTTACCTTTTATTCTCTATAGGAAATAAGAGGTGCACAGGAGTTAAAATCACAATATTGAGTCTTTAGTGTAAACAAGCATAAAGATTGTGGACGAAAAACTCTTTCTTTAGGACTGATCTACTCTAACAGAGGACGAGATGGTTGGATGGCATCGCTGACTCAGTGGACACGAGTCTGAGTAAGCTCCGGGAGATGGTGAAGCACAGGGAAGCCCGGCTTGCTGCAGTCCATGAGGTCACACAGAGCTGGAGAGAACTGAGTGACCAAACAACAGCTACAACATGAGGAGGGAACCAGGGTCGTGCTGTTCAGCTCTGAATTCAGACATCTGACACCCTGCAGTTCAGGGCTGACAATACCCCTTCCTTACCTGGCTCACATCTTGGTGGGGAGCTCGGGGCCTCCTGGGGCTCTTCTTCCTCATGGATCACACAACAGGCATTGTTATCCTCTGCAGAAAGGAATGGAATCCCTCAGAGGTCTCAGTATACAACCAGGGGAAATCATGGCAAAAAACAAACAAACTCATGGTGAAGACACAGGAGGCTCAGTTCTCTCCTGAAAGGGGCTGTCCCTGTCCCAGACCATCTTGGTCTGCCCTTGGAGTTCCCCTGACCTGCAGGGTAGCTCCCTCCCATCATTACCACCGGAGGCTGAGAACCAGCCACCTTCCCCCGCACTCCCTGTACATCGAATTCTCTTTCTCCTTCTTCCTCTTCCCCTTGACTCTGCGTATTTTTCTGTCTCTGCCCTTGTTTCCTCTGCCAGTGTCTCTGGATGCTTCTCTTTGTTTTGGTGTGTGCTGTCTCCTCTGATCCTGTCTTTTTTTTTCTTCCTCTTTCAGCCTTGACACTGCTCTTTATCACCTTTCCCCATCCCATTCTTCCCTCCATTTTTCACATGGACCACAGGGCCCAAAAGCTTCCCCGCATCAGCTTTAGTCTAAGAATCCTGCATCACCTTTCTAAATCGCAAGCCTACTCATCATTCACAAAAGTTATTTTCGTGTTCCTAGGACTTCCAGAAGGAAGGTGAAAATGATTTCCTTGCCTCAGTGGCCATAACCTGCTGACAACTGGATTTTTATATGCACTTAAAATCACCCAAATTCAATCCCTGGTCAGGAAGATCCCCTGAAGAAGGAAATTTTCCAGTATTCTTGCCTGGAAAATTCCAAAGACAGAGGAGCCTGGCAGGCTAGAGTCCATGGGGTTGCAAAGAATTGGACAGGACTGAGCACACACACACACACACACACACACACACACACTCACTCACACACACAGAGTCACCCAGGCACTCCTACTTCGGGACCTCAGCCCGCCTTTGGCACATCCTGGCTCCCTACCTTCTCCCCCCAGGGGTGCTGTCCTCACCCAGCTCCACTCACCTGTATCCTTAGTCTCTCTCACAGTTTGGGGAAAAACAAAAGAGAAAATCGACACGATTTTGTGTGTACGTAAGTGAATATGAAGAAGAGAATGGCAAGATGAGAGAAGAGGAGATTTTTTTCCCATTTACTGAGGCAGTTGGGAATTTCAGTCATGATTACCTCCCTCCTCTGCTGGTAGTAGGCTGAGCACCTCCTCGGCTTCTCCTTCAGGAAGCATTTGGGGATCTTTGGGATCACAGGTCACTGCAGAGAAACAAGGACACAATGGACGTGGAGGGCGATCAGAAACAGACCTCAGTGAGCCCACGCCAACACGATGGAACAGTGATATGTCTGCTCCAAGCTCTGCTCCTGGGAGCCACAGGCTGGCTGTTTTTTGCCATCTTCTTGCACCCCTTCTCCTTTTCTCTCCCTCTCAGTGTCTTATCCATAGTTCCACCTCCATGCAGCTCTGTTTCCTAGGTGTACATCCATTTGATTGTCTAGGTTTCTCTCCTCATGTCTTGGGGTTTCCTGTTTCCTTGTTTTTCAGTGATAGTGTGTCTCTTTTCCTCTATTATACATTCTAATTTTCTTACACTAGATCACTTACAGTCCAAGTGGTTGGTCCATTTCCATGCTCCCTGTTTCTCAGTGATTCCCATTCCCTCCCTGCCAGCATTACTTTCTCCTTAACTAAAACCTTCTCCTGGACTCTGGTTCACTCCTTCAAGAACCTGCAGAACTCCTTGGGCTTCCTCTTCCTCTTCTGACCACACAACCCCACCCTGACTGCCAGCTGGCTTCGCACACCGCTGTCCTCAGGGACACACCCAGTTGCTGGTGCCCACCCTTCCTTTTCTACCTTGCCCTTGCAAAAATAACTGCCATGCCTTTCTGTGCTTTATTTCTGTGGCCATAAAATAGAGGTTACAACAGTTTGCACACCTGTCTTTTGGTTTTGTGAAGGTAAGAGGAGGGCTTGCACAACCCAGTAATCTGATGCAGAATGTAGGGAAATTTGCATACATCGTTTCCCAACCTTATTCTCTTTCTCATTCTCACCCTTTTCATGCATCTCTGCTTCTTCTATTTCTACCTCAGTGTCTTGCTGTTGGAATGTCTCACTATTTCCTTTGTCCTGATTTGTTTCTTTTCCCATGTCTGTTCCCACCTACCTTTTCTCCTCCTTCCTTCCCTGATGCTGATCTTTACATTCCCACCCCATCTCTCAAACTGCTGTTTTCTAAAACTAAGGATCTGAAAAGGTATCTCTGAGATGGTATATAACTTCCATGTGAAGGATTCCTTGGTGGTCCAGCGGTTAAGAATCCAGCTTCTAATGCAGAGGATGTGGGTTTGATCCCTGGCTGAGGAACTAAGAGCCTACATGCCAAGGGGCCACTAAGCTCATGAGCTTCAGCTACAGAGCCCACGTGCTCTGGAGTCCACAGGTCACAGCTAGAAAGAAACCCAAACATTGCAATGAAGGTCCCACGTGCCACAAGTAAGATCCAATGCACTCAAAAATATATAAATAACTAAATAAATATAATTGGCATGTGGTTTCACCAATTAGTGAGCATATTAGACAGTGGAATGGACCAAGAAAACTGTTCCCAGCACAGGGCTAAGTGTGTGCAAAAGGCGCAGATGAGAAAAATCCATCAAAACTAAAATTACTGCAAAGTTTTACATGTACTTAGAAGTCACTGCAGGAGAGGCACACATGAGGCTGGGGCCATGGAAAGGAAAATAAGGGAAGGATTTACTCCTTATGACAAGAAGCACTGATGTAAGGCAGGCACGTGAGATAAGCCAACTTGCCTTTTCAAAGGGTCATCTGGGTGAGTTGGAGAGGATGGATGTGGTGGGAGGATGATTGGGGGAAGGTATGAGACTAGACAGAGACTATTGCTCTGGTTCTGGTTTCAGAGAGAAGAGAGATCTGATGAGCGTTTTTGTGTTGAGAGCGGCAAGCAATGGACGAGCAGCAGGCATGTTCAGGGTGTAGCTGATTAAACTGGATGACTGATGGGTTGTGTGAATTGAAGGAGGGGGAAGAGACATTAACGATCCCTAGGTGTCTGCCTAAAGAATGGGACAATAGAGTTCCATATTGAAACAAAGAACACCAGGAAAGGAGGCAGATGCGGTATCAAGAAAGATGGTCCATGCAACTAAGGAAGTGTCTACTGCTGAAGTTTCCCAAAACCATCCAAATGGAGCACTCTCACAGATCCCTATACAAATATTTCCAGGCACTTTGATGAATGAGCTTAAAAGACAAGTCTGGGCCAGAGATAGGAATGTGGGGATCATTAAGTTATAGATGGAAGTAGACAAGAATGGCTGAGGAGAGGCCCCTTGCCTCAGAGGCTATTACAGGTGCCACCTTGATCATTGGGGTAATCTGAAATCAGTCCTGAATACTCATTGGAAGGACTGAAGCTGAAACTCCAATACTTTGGCCACCTGATGTGAAGAACTGACTCATGGGAAATGACCCTGATGCTGGGAAAGATTGAAGGCAGGAGGAGAAGGGGATGACAGAGGATGAGATGGTGGGATGGCATCACCTACTCGACTGTCATGAGTTTGAGCAAGCTCTGGGAGTTGGTGATGGACAGGGAAGCCTGGCATGCTGTAGTCCATGGGCTCACAAAGAGTTGGACACAACTGAGTGACTGAACTGAACTGAACACTCATTGCTAACACGTTCAACTCCTGGTTTTAGAAGTTGCCTCCACACAGCAACCCTTCTTTCAGTTCCTACAACGTCCTCAACTGTCTTCTCCTTCCCTTGAACATGGTGTTTCCTCTCCACGGATGTTTCACTCATTCTCCTTTATCTTTTCCTCTATGTATAACTGTCATGCTTTCCTCCCCTCTGTCTACTTCTTAGCACTTTCCCTTTTTGGGTCTTTCTCTTCATATCAGTTTCTCTACCTGTTAAACTCTGTACCTTGTTTGACTCTTGAGTTTAACTCCTTTCTTCTGGGGAACTCATTACCTCACTTCTATCTCTTCTCTCTAATTGGTAACTTTCTGTTTGCAATGTTTCCACCTAAAATTTAAATTGAGCGACTGAACTGAACTGAACAGAAAACTCCAGCCTTTCTGTTTACTTTGTCCATCTCGCATATTCCTCCTCCATATTGTCAAAGTTCTCATCTTCTGCCACTGACAAATGAGCAGGAATCTTTCCTTCCCCTTGGCAGGCTGATTTCAAATGTCTTTCCCACGGACTTTCTGTATTATGATTATTCTCACTATGTCCACGTTCTTGGGACAATCTTAGCGAAAGCAGGTTGAAAAGTATCTCACTTTCCTTTTTTTTTTTTTTAAATTTCTATTATACTTTATTTTTTAAAAATTTTTTTAATATAAAAAGCACAATTTATTAATACAAAGGACATAAAGCAGATACACATAGTTGATTAAACTAGAAAAAATGTATGTACAAACTTTCAAATCAGATTAACAGTTCAATCAAATCTGGGGGGAAACACAAAGATATAGTATACCTGCACCACCATCTCTCTGGGTCCTCTCCTTGCACCAGTCCCAAGCATCCTGCATCCTGCATCCTGCATCAGATATCGACTGGCGATTCGTTTCTTACTTGATAGTATACATGTTTCAATGCCATTCTCCCATCTCATCCCACCCCCTCCCTCTCTCTCTCCCCCAGAGTCCAAAAGTTCAGTCTATAGATCTGAGTCTCTT
>SJYQ01012835.1:0-23054 GCA_006410935.1 Redunca redunca | reverse complement strand
TGGTTGGATCTCCTTGCAGTCCAAGGGACTCTCAAGAGTCTTCTCCAACACCACAGTTCAAAAGCATCAATTCTTCGGTGCTCAGCTTTCTTCACAATCCAACTCACATCCATACATGACCACAGGAAAAACCATAGCCTTGACTAGACGGACCTTAGTCGGCAAAGTAATGTCTCTGCTTTTGAATATGCTTTCTATGTTGGTCGTAACTTTTCTTCCATGGAGTAAGCGTCTTTTAATTTCATGGCTGCAATCACCATCTGCAGTGATTTTGGAGCCCCCCAAAATAAAGTCTGACACTGTTTCCACTGTTTCCCCATCTACTTCCCATGAAGTGATAGGACCAGATGTCATGATCTTTGTTTTCTGAATGTTGAGCTTTAAACATAAAGATTGTGGAGGACAAAAGACTTTCTTTAGGACTGGCCTACTACAACATAAGGACTTCCTTTGTGGCTCAGATGGTAAAGAATCTGCCTCCAGTGCAGAAGACCAGGTCAGGAACATCCCCTGGAGAAGGGAATGGTGACCCACTCCAGTAATCTTGCCTGTGGAATTCCATGGATAGAGGAGCCTGGTGGGCTACAGTCCATGGGTTTGCAAAGATTTGGACAGGATGGAGGCAACCAACATTTCACTCTAAGTGGGAACTCATCTGTTATAACCAGGGTCGTGCTGTTCAGCTCTGAATTCAGACATCTGACACCCTGCAGTTCAGGGCTGACAATACCCCTTCCTTACCTGGCTCACATCTTGATGGGGAGCTCAGGGCTTCCTGGGGCTCTTCTTCCTCATGGATCACACAACAGGCATTGTTATCCTCTGCAGAAAGGAATGAAATCCCTCAGAGGTCTCAGTATACAACCAGGGGAAATCATGGCAAAAAACAAACAAACAAACTCATGGTGAAGACACAGGAGGCTCAGTTCTCTCCTGAGAGAGGCTGTCCCTGTCCCAGACCATCTTGGTTTGCCCTTGGAGTTCCCCTGACCTGCAGGTAGCTCCCTCCCATCATTACCACCAGAGGCTGAGAACCAGCCACCTTCCCCCGCACTCCCTGTACATCGAATTCTCTTTCTCCTTCTTCCTCTTCCCCTTGACTCTGCGTGTTTTTCTGTCTCTGCCCCTGTTTCCTCTGCCAGTGTCTCTGGATGCTTCTCTTTGTTTTGGTGTGTGCTGTCTCCTCTGCTCCTGTCTTCTTTTCTTTTTCTTCCTCTTTCAGCCTTGACACTGCTCTTTATCACCTTTCCCCATCCCATTCTTCCCTCCATCTTTGCATGGGCCACAGGGCCAGAGAGCCTCCCCTTATCACCTCTATTGTAAGAATCCTACACTACCTTTCTACATCACAAGCCTGTCCATCATTCACAAAACTTATTCCCTTGTTTCTAGGACTTCTGGAAGGAAGCTGGTGATCTCCTTGCCTCAATGGCCAAATTGGATTTTTAAATTAATTAATTTGTTTTGATTGGAGGATAATTACTTTACAATATCGTGGTGGTTTTTGCCATACATCAATGTGAATTTTATAGGCAGCTGAAGTCACCCCGGCACTTTTACTTCGGGACCCCAGGCCACCTTTGACACATCCTGTCTCCCTACTTTCTTCATGCAGGGGCACTCTCCCCACCCAGCTTAGTTCACCTTTATCCTTAGTCTCTCTCAGTTTGGGGGGAAAAGAGAGAAACTGACACAATTCCATGTGTACGCATGTGACTCTGAGGAAGAGAATGGCAAGATGAGAAACTTGGAGGATTTTTTTTCCATTTATTGAAGCAGTTAGGAATTTAAATCATAATTACCTTCTCCCTCTGCTGGCAGTAGGCTGAGCACCTTCTTGGGTTCTCCTTCAGGAGGCGCTTGGGGAGCTTTGGGATCACTGGTCACTGTGGAGAAACAAGGGCATGATGGATGTGGAGGGCGATCAGAGACAGACCTCAGCGCACTCGAGCCAACACGGTGGGACAGTGACATGGCTGCCCCAAGCACTGGTCTGAGAGCCACCCTGTCTCCTGTTTCTCTGCCATCTGCTTGCACCTCTTCTCCTTCAGTCTCCATGTCAGGGTCTTGCCCACAGTTCCACAGCCATGCAGCTGTTTCCTAGCTGTGCATCCATTTGATTGTTCAGGCTTCTCTCCTTATCTCTTGTTTTCAGGTCTTGAGGCTTTTGTTTGTTTGTTTGTTTGCTTGTTTTTCAGTGATAATGTTATCCTTTCTACTTGTCTTCAAGCACAAATGATTGGATCCATTTCTATACTCCCCATCTCTCAGTGGTTTCCTTTCCCTCCCCACCAATATAAATTTTTCCTTAACTAAAAATTTCTCCTGGACCTGAATTCACTCCTTTAAGAACCTGCAGAACCCCTTGGGTTTCCTCTTCCTCTTCTGACCATGTGACCCCACCCTGACTGCCAGTTGGCTTCACGCACCGCTGTCCTCAGGGACACAAACAGGATGCTGGTGGCCACTCTGCCTTTGCTACCTTGCCCTTGCTAAAGTAAACTCCGTGCCTTTCTGTGCTTTATTTCCCCAGCCATAAAATAGAGGTTATGACAATTTGCATGTCTTACTGTTTCATGAAGGCGAGAGGAGGGCTTGCACAATCCAATAGTCTAATGGAAACTCTAAGGGACCTTGCACATTTTGTCTCCCAATCTTGTTCTCTTTGTCATTCCCAGTCTTTCCGCACATCTCTGCTTCTTCTATTTCTACCTCAGTATCTTGCTGTTGGAACCTCTTGGTACTTCTCTTTGTCCTGATTTTTTTCTTTTCCCATGTCTGTTTCCACCTGCCTTTTCTCCCCCTTCCTTCCTGATGCTGGTCCTCGCCCCATTTCTCAGACTGTTACTTTCTAGAACTAGGGATCAGAGAAGGTATCTCTGAGATGGTCTATAATTTCCACGTAATTTCACCAGTTAGTGAGCAGAATGGAGAGAGGAATCGACGAAGAAAACTGTTCCCAGAATAGGACTAAGTGTGTACAAAGGCTCAAATGAGAAAAATTCATCAAAATTGAAAGTACTGTAAAGTTTTACATGAACTTTAGAATCATTGCCAGAGAGGCATGCATGAGGCTGGAGCCATGGAAAGGAAAATAAGGGAACGATTTAATCCTTACGATGACAGGAATTATTGATTTAAGGTAGGCAAGTGAGATAAGCCAACTTGTCTTTTCAAAGGGTCATCTAGGTGAGTTGAAGAGAATGGATGTGGTGGGAGGATGACTGGGGGGAGGTATGGACTTCCCTGGTGGCTCAGATGGTAAAGAATCTTCCTGCAATGCAGGAGACCCGGGATTAATCCTTGGGTGGAGAAAATCCCCTGGAGAAGGGAAAGGCTACACACTCCAGTATTCTGACCTGGAGAATTCCATGGAGGAGAAGGGGATAACAGAAGATGAGATGGTTGGATGACATCACCGACTCATTGGACATGAGTTTGAGCAAGCTCTGGGAGTTGGTAACGGACAGGGAAGCCTGGTGGGTGCAGTCCATGGGGTCACAAAGAGATGGACACAACTGACCGGCTGAACTGACTGACGGGTTCTCTAGCTGTGGCACAAAATCTCCAGAGCACTTGGGCTCAGTAGGTGTAGCACGTAGGCTTATTTGCTGCATGGCATGTGAGATCTTAAGTTCCTCAACCAGCGATCGAATCTGTATCCCCTATATTGCAAGGCAGATTTTTAACCAGTGAACCACCAGGGAAGTCCCTCCAAGTGGCTATATCAACTTACATTCCCACCAACACTGTAGGAGGGTTCTCTTTTCTCCACACCCTCTCCAGCATTTATTGGTTGTAGGCTTTTTGATGATGACTATTCTAATCAGTATGATGTGATACCTCATTGTAGTTTTGATTTGCATTTCTCTAATAATTAGTTATGTTGAGCACTTTTCATATTTTTTTGGCTATCTTTATGTTTCCTTTGGAGAAGTGTCTATTTATATCATCTGCTTATTTTATCATTTGGAGAAGGCAATGGCAACTCACTCCAGTACTCTTGCCTGGAAAATCCCCTGGGCAAAGGAGTTTGAGTTGCATCAACTGTTTGTATATTTTGAAGATAAATCCTTTGTCACTTTTTTCTTTTGCAAATACATTCTCCCATTCTGAGGGTTGTCTTTTTGTTTTGTTTGTGGTATCCTTTGCTACACAAATACTTTTACATTTACTTAGGGCCCATTTGTTAATTTTTAAAAGTAATTTATTTATATTAATTGGAGGATAATTACTATACAATATTGTGATTTTTTTTGCCATACATCAACATAAATCAGCCACAGGCATATATGTAGCCCCCACATCCTAACCCCCCTCCCAGCTTCCTCTCCACCCTGTCCCTCTGGGTTGTCTCAGAGTACTGGCTTTGGGTGCCCTGCTTCAGGCATCAAACTTGCACCGGTCATCTATTTTACATATGGTGATGTATGTGTTTACTTTTGTTTTTTTATTTTCATTACTCTAGGAAATGGATCAAGAAGGATCTTGCTGGGATTTACGTTGCAGAGTGTTCTGCTTATGTTTTCCTGTAAGAGTTTTACAGTATCTGGCCTTACATTTAGGTCTTTAATCCATCCCTGTTTATTCTTTCATTCACTTCCTCTTCGTCTCTGCTCTTCTTAGTATTCATTAATCCTATGCAATCCTGGAAAGCAAGTTTATAACGACTGCTGTCTTCTAAGCTCCAGTTTGGTTGTACTTAGATTTCATATGTGTGTGCGTGCGTGTTTAGTTGCTCGGTCACATCTGACTCTTTGCAACCCCTTGGACTGTAGCTTGCCAGACTCCTCTTTCCATGGAGTTTCCCAGGCAAGAATATTTGAGCGGGTTGCCGTTTCCTCATCCAGGGGATCTTCCCGACCCAGGGATCGAACCTGTGGCTCCTGTGGCTCGTGCATTGGCAGGCGGGTTCTTTACCACTAAGCCACCCAGGAAGCCTTAGAGTCCACATACTTTTACATGAAATTAGACCTACTTTGGCAACTCCACGTGGTGCCTGCAATCTACATTTTTGTTATCTGTGCCCTTAAATTCTCCACCCAGAAGCCACTCCATTAAGGCTGTTAGCCCCTCTCTCCCCTTTGCCTCCCTTACATGGAAGAAAACAATCAGAGGCCGAGTAAACGGGTGTATCTGTGTTTGGAGGGAGGAGGAACATGTTCCTTGCATACAGACATGTAAACAAATCAATGAGATCATTGGTCACTTAATTCCATTCAGTTCAGTTAATCGCTCAGTTGTGTCTGACTCTTTGCGACCGCATGAACCACAGCACACCAGGCCTCCCTGTCCCTCACCAACTCCCCGAGTTTACCCAAACTCATGTCCATTGAGTTGGTGACGCCATCCAACCATCTCATCCTCTGTTGTCCTTTCCTCCTCCCACCTTCAATCTTTCCCAGCATCAGAGTCTTTTCAAATGAGTCAGCCCTTCACATCAGGTGGCCAAAGTATTGGAGTTTCAGCTTCAACATCAGTCCTTCCAATGAACACTCAGGACTGATCTCCTTTAGGATGGACTGGTTGGATATCCTTGTAGTCCAAGGGACTCTCAAGAGTCTTCTCCAACACCACAGTTTAAAAGTATCAATCCTTTGGCGCTCAGCTTTCTTTATAGTCCAACTCTCACATCCATACCTGATTACTGGAAAAACTGTAGCCTTGACTAGACGGATCTTTGTTGGCAAAGTAATGTTTCTGCTTTTTAATATGCTGTCTAGGTTGGTCATAAATTTCCTTCCAAGAAGTAAGCATCTTTTAATTCATGGCTGCAATCACCATCTGCAGTGATTCTGGAGCCCCAAAATATAAAGTCAGCCACTATGTCCATTGTTTCCCAGCTCCCCGTTTACCTGGCTGCAGTTTGGGCATCTCTTCAGAATTGCCTTTGCTGGTCCTTTGGAGAAATTTGTGCTCAGAGGAAACTGAAGAGAAACACAGAAAAGACCAACCAGACATTGTGATGGGGAACAGACCATGGATGATGCTGAATTCCAATGTCCAGTGCTCGGGTGAGCTTCTCCTTGGGAAAACAATACTATTGTTCCAAGGACTTCACTTAAGACCTGCTGGAGCCTTGCTCTGCCTGTTTTCCTTCTCTTTAGCCCTCAGTCACCTTTCTCTTCATTTTTCTGTCCTCACACACGGTCATTTTTGTGCCATGAAGGATCACACACCTCCTTTACCCTCTGGGCTTTTTCTTCTTTGCCCTTCAACATTCTTTATCAGTTTTCCTACTCGTGACAGTCTTTCTTTCTAGGTTTTAGCTGTCCTGACTCTCTGCCAGCCCTACACAGCAGTCACCACTGTCAGTCATTGAGGATGCTGGTTCCCTAGCTTGTTTAGCTTGTTTTGAACTGCTAAAAGACCCTTACACACTTAGTGCTTCTATTTCTTTACCTATACAATAGGAATAAGTAACAGTCCATCCGTTTACACCCATAACTTTGTGGAGATAAGAATGATACCTTGTTTGCCAAGATTTTTTGAAAAATAATAGTCACATAATAAATAATATTATTGGCTGGCAAAAATTGCACTTTAAACTTGGAAGCAATTGATCTGGAGGACATGTTTCTTTGGAGAGGGAGGTTTCCAAAGTTAGCATTATAAGCAAATGAAATATATAAGCAAACAACATATAACAAAATAATAGCATTATAAGCAAACAGAAAAATACTGAGGTTTTATTCTCTAGAGAAGATAAAAGGTGGGTAGGTATTAATGCAAGATTTTACTATTCATAGCTATGAGAGACATCCCTTTTCTCCAGCATATTGCTGGTAGAATGCACTAGGAATATTTGTGCTATTTGTTATGTTACTTATGCTGTTAAGGACTCATGGGATTCCAGGACACTGTAGATCTTTTGACTGTGGAGTACACTCAGTAAACACCTGCTGTGAATTCAGCCACCTGACACCCTCGGCTGGCAGTTCCTCCCCATCCTTACCTGGTACACATCTTGGTGAGAAGCTTGAGGTTTCCTGGGGCCATACTTCATCCCAGGCGTTGCTGTTCTCTGCAGAAAAGATTGCAATCCCACAAGCATTTCAATTTATGACCAAGGAAGAATCACAGCAAGAAAATAATTGGAAAATCAAGAAAGGCTGAGAAACTGGAAAGCCCTGCTCCCCAAAACAACCTGCCATGCCATGCCACATTGCACTCAAGTCATGTCCAGCTCTTTCACAACCCCATGGACTATAGCAAACCAGGCTCCTCTGTCCATGAAAATTTCCAGGCAAGAATACTGGAACGGGTTGCCATTCCCTTCTCCAGGGGATCTTCCTGACCCAGAGACTGAACCCGTGTCTCCTGTGCTTTCTGCAATGACAGGCAGATTATTTATCTGAATCAGCAAAGTGATTGGCTGAAACTAACTCAACATTGTAAATCAACTATATTTCCTTAAAAAAATTTTTAATGAAAAAAAATACAAATTTAAAAAATAAAATTACTGGGGGGAAAAGTTTATCCTATGTTGAATTAAAAGTGTAGGAGGAAGGTGATGAGGCTGGGAAAATAGACCTGGGGCTCACCTTGGGTGATCACGGATGCCACTCAGAGGAACATATATTTAATCCTTAGTGTAGTAAGAAAGTATGTAGGAACACAATCTAATTTTCATTTTCAAAGGTCCCAGTAGAAGTAAAAATGACACATTTGATGGGAGTAAGGTTAGAGCAAAGTTATGAATAGAGCCTGTTTTGAGAACCATGACAGAGATCTGGATTCAAGACTTGAGGGTGTGACAGATTGGACAGGTGCGAGTTATTCTGGAAGAGAGATGACTATGCTGGATGAGTAACGGGCATGTATTTGAGAGCAAGAGGAGTCCTGGAGACACCTAGACTTCCAACGTGAAAACCCATGAGACAATAGTGACCCATCATTGAGACACGCGTGCTGAAGAGGAGTTAGATCTAGCTTGAGCGATGAAGAAGCTGCTTTCAGTCCTGAAGCGTCAAGTTTAAGGTTCTTGAAAGAACTCAAGTGCCGATGTCTAGAGGACCATGGTCTTTGAGTCCATGGATAAATACACTCTGAAGACAATCTAGGGTGGTGATTTGGTCTTAGGAATCATTGGAATATTCAGGGAAAGGACTTTTTCAGTCTGAGTATTTTACAAGTGCCACTTCGATGATTAAGGACAGTTTGATCTGAAAACTCACAGCTGATGTTGCCAACACTTGTGCCCCAAGATGCTTACACCCAGTGCTCTTACCTCGAGCCTGCCATGTCCTGATCTGTTCCTCTCTCTCTTTTATCCTCTTTTCACTCAACCTGTTTTCTATCCATTCTCCAACTATTTCTCTACACAGTTACCTTTGTACTTCTGTCTGACTTTTCCCAATTTTTAGCATTGATATTTTCCTCTTGCTCTTTCTCTTTCTATATTTTTGGCTCTCAATTTTTATCTGATTCTTTGGAGATTTTTCAGTTTATCTCTCCTCTGCTCTGTCTTATACTGGCTCCCCTTCCCTTTCTGTTCCTCCCGCTTTACCTTGACCTCTGTCTCTCAGTGCTACTCAACTTCTGTCTTTCTGCGTGATTTCATCCTCCAAGTTCTGCCCTCTCATCATCTCCAATACTCTCCTCCTGGACTCTGATTACAGTCCCAGGGACCTCCAACTGGCCAGCTCTCCCATGTGAACCTGACATGGCATGATGTTCCCCAGTTTCTCTTAACTATTCTGTGAACCTAACTGAAAATTATCTCCTATCTCAGCCTGGAAGGATAGGATTTTATGTTCCTTTTGGAAAACTGGATCCATTCCTGTAACTGGTCATATATCTACACCTTATATACTTTTTCCATTTTCTTTTTTTATATTCTCTATCAATGGATGCTCCACCTACTCAGGAGTTCAGTTTCCTTTTCTCATTGTCTCTGTTCCATCTATGAGCAGGTAAGTGCAGGCAGAAGTGGGATCTGGCAGAGGCTTAGGATAAGAGACAGAAGGTAGGCTTTGCTTCCATGAAGACAAGAAAACAAAGATTTAATACAAAATTGAAATTGACAAATTAAATAATAGTTACCTTGCCTATTATATGGCAGTAGTCTGGGCATACTTTCAAATCCTCTTACACTGTTCATTTGGAGAGATGAGTGTTCCAAGGACACTAAAGAGAGCAACAAGGAAATGACAGAACTCAGGCAGTATCCGGAGAAGAGACTTGTCTGTAGGGATGCTCACATCAATATGATCACACAGTATGTCCTTCTGTAACTGGCTTCTTTTTCTCAACATATTTCTGAGATTCATCCTTGTGGTTACATATATCAGTAGTTCATTCCTTATATTGCTGAATAATATTGTATTTAATAAATATATCACAGTTTATTCCCTCTCTTATTGATGAAAATTTGAATTGGTTCCAGATTTTAGCTATTAGGAATAGAGCTACAATAACATTGTTGTACAAATCTTTGTGTGAACATATGTTTTCATTCCTTATGAAAATATACTTAGGAGTGGAACTGCTGGGTGGTGGGTTGTGTTTAACTTTATAAGAGACAGCTAAACAGTTTTTCAAGGTGGTTATATCACTTTATATTCAAACCAGCAACATACATAAAGGAGTTCTAGTTGCTCCATAGGTCCCACCAGAATTTGGTGTTGTCAGTATTATTTTTAATTTTAGCAATTCTAAAAAACCAAATGGTAGCTTGTTGTGGCTTTTCCCCAGTGACTAATGTTCACTTCACTTATGTCCTTATTGGCCATTTTATATCTTCTGAGTGAAATGTCTCTTCAAGACTTCAGTCACTTTTTTAAATTGGTGTTGTTTTTATTATTCATTCATAGGAATTCTTTATACATTGTCCATCATTCTATGTNGAAAGTTGTAAACAGTGGTCAACCCCCTTCCCAATGATCAGGAAACAATGAAAGCCAATTTAAAATAAATAATAAGTGTGGAATGTGCTTCGCAAATTCTATGTGCAACTAAGACTAGGGAAGAAGCACAAGGATTTCTTCAAGAGAAAGGTAGTGTTTCTAAAGAAATAGACCTATGTGATAGAAGAAAAGCCCCAACGTCTTTAGAAGATGAAGATTTTAAAAACAAGAGAGAAAGGAAAGAAGGAAAGAATGGAGGGAGGGAAGAAGGAAGGAAAGAAAAAAGATTTGGGGCCAGGGAAGATCTGGCTATAGAGACACACACTGAAAAGAAACTCTTATTTCCCTGGGGTGGGATGGGTGGGGAGAGATCCAGGAAACAGGGAAAGACACTGTCTGAAAGACACAGACAGGAAGTGACTATTTTATGAACGGCACAAACAGGACGAGAAACCAGGCCAAGGCACCCCTACATCAAAACTGCATTTCAAGGTGACTCAGCACACATAGTTGGAAAAGCAAGACTCACAAGATATGAGGAAAAAACACTCAAGAAATAGAGAGAGACGCTGACAGAAGATGCTGCTAGAAGGATGGATGGCAGGAGCACACCTCCTGGGGTGGGGGGTGGGGGGGCAATACCCACTGAGGGTTCAGGGCAGTAAGAGATGCTTTTTCCATCGTCAGGACACCTTGACTTCATGCCCGGGCCAGCTTTGGAAGAGGACATGGCGGGCAAATGCTGTGTGGGTGAGGGGTTTAGAAATGTAAGGAGGCTCCAGAAGCAGGCATTTCAGTGATGGGAGTGGGGGGGTTTCTCTGACCCCTCCCACCAGCGTCTTGGCTTCAGGCTGCTGACCCTAAGCTCCTGTGGACAGCTGGGCCTGGAAGGTATCAGCAACAACCTCCTCTGGGGGCAGGTGGGCAGCTGCATTAGGACCAGGAGCTGGGCAGTGGCAAGCCTGGTGGGTAGGACGTCTCAGCACAGGAAGCCCCAGAAATTCACATACATGATGTGGGTGCTAGGGTCCAGGGAGGAGAATCCTTACAGTATTGGGAGAAGGTCAGAGCCCCTGAGACATGGGCAGTAAATGTAACCACTTTTCCCTTCCTACCAGTGGCCTGGGGACACCATGGTTACAAAGTATTGACTTGAAATTTGTGGCTTTTCTTTATTTCTTTTTTGGACTTCGATATAGCACCATGGAAATGAGATAGCTCTTATTTTACAAGACATAATTTTCACAAATAAACACATCCCATCCTTTATACTGACTTCTTTTACTTTATCTCTGCTCAAAAATCTTATATTACTTCTTTATTTCTCGAATAATAAATTTCAAATTCCTTAGCACAGGATGTCCAACCTTCAAAAATCCCCTCCAACTCCCCTTTCCAGAAGGGGCTTCCAAAACCTCCCACCCTCGCTCCCATTTGTAGCCACGTGGTTCTGCAAGCCTACTGTTTCTTTTTCCTGATATAGCTTTCCCATGCTGCCCCTCCCCAATGCATGGGTAGGTACTGGCCTTCTGCAAGTTCTCTACTCTGTTAGGGGAAGTAAGTTGGCACGTGACTGCCCCGAATGACAATTTTTTTCCTACAGAGAAAATCTTTTCATCTTTGAACATGTCTGCAAGTATTAGGGAAGGCTCCCTCCTTTCCAACAAAAAAGTAGAGACTCAAATCCTATGCTTCTCAGCTTCAAATATAGATCCTGGCTGAGCAATCATTTGTGGCATTACTGGGTTAAGGTGTCACCCCTATTACGTGTAAGCTCCATGGAGACACAGATTATGTATGTTCTTTTTCCCATTTTACCTGCCACTAGGTAGTCACTCAGTAAAATAACTTTCAAATATATGAAAAGTGAATGAATGAATCAGTGAATGAAGTAGACTTGAGTCCCCAAAAGTTGTTGAAAGCTCTAATTACCGTTTTGGAAGCTATTGCAAATCTGAAGTAAATCAGGATAGGCCTTCAGGTTAACCTTGCTGAACAGGGCTTCCAGAACTGTCTTGTCAAATTTATTCTCCAGCTCATTGAGAACTTCATACGCCACTCTTTCCACCGGGACCAGGTTTCTACAAGCTTCTTGAAAATGCTTGAAAAATATTGAATGGAGAATTATGTAGCTTTGAGTGTATGGGTTATGGGAGACTCAGATCAGAAATAAACAAATTTGTTCCCTGGTGAAGTGTTAGAATGTTACATATATTTGGACTGGTTCCCTGATAGCTCAGTTGGTAAAGAATCTGCCTGCAATGCAGGAGACCCTGGTTCAGTTCCTAGGTTGGGAAGATCCCCTGGAAAAGGAAATGGCAACCCACTCCAGGATTCTTGCCAGGAGAATCTCATGGACAGAGGAGCATGGCGGGCTACAGTTCATGGTGTTGCAAGAGCCGGACACGACTTAGCAACTAAACCACCACCACCACCATCCACTCCAGTATTCTCCGGCCTCCCTTGTGGTTCAGCTGGTAAAAAATTCGCCTACAATGCGGGAGACTTGTGTTCAATCTGTGGGTTGGGAAGATCCCCTGGAGAAGGGAATGGCTACCCACTCCAGTATTCTGGCCTGGAGAATTCCATGGACTGTATAGTCCACAGGGTCGCAAAGAGTCAGACACCACTGAGCAACTTTCACTTTCACTACATATATTTGGATGACATCTAAAATGTCCTCCATTGTAAGAACAGACTCGTATTTTGTTAACTTGCCTCTCTGACACTGATGTCCATTTAAGAGAGCAATTCTGTAGAATGAAAATAAGTTCAAAGTTGAATGTGGTGTGGGGACTTTAAGAGCCTGGCCAGGATGCTTCAGGAGTGGTCCTTACTGGTATTTGTTGACCAGACAATAACCACTGCCCTCACTTCCAGGAAACCTGGCAACCACTCTCCACTCCTATGAACATGGCCAAAGGGCAAAGAAAATTCACAAAGACAAAACAATGACTTGCCCCCAGATACCCAGGAAGGCCCACAGCGCATTTTGCATCCAGAAATGTCGAAAGAACAACAAGCGGTTTGGAGACAGCAGCAAGCACACCGTGTCCCGATTCATCCTAATGTCCCACAACTTCCCTGCGAGTGCATCCACCTCAGATTCAAGTGTGTAAAAGAAGAGGGCTTTGTGATGAAATGTTGCCCAACTCACTTATTCCCTTTAATTTTGTTACTGTTATTACATTGTGTCCATGGATCTAAGACGCTCCCACCTGTGTCTCATTCCCATCTCCAGTGTTGCCACATTTCCATCGCCATGGCCCTCTCCCATTTAAGACAGAAGGAAGATTGTCTGTGATGCTGCTTCTCCTATCCCCTCCTAACTGGCGGGATGGCGAAGGTCCCTGTTCAAAGAGGCCCTTTAACCTGTTCATTACATTTTAAATTTGGCAGAATATAGTGTGGGTCTGGTTATCAGGAGGGCATTCCCCTCACTTACCTCGTACTTTGACTCAGGGATGAAGCCCCGATCTCGCAGGCCCATGAGAAAAGGAAATGGCTTTGAAATGGCGTTTGCGATCTCCACCTTGTTTTCTTTGAAGAGCCTGAATATGAACTCATAGCAGCGCTGCTCCTCCGGGTGCCGCTCCTCCGGGTGCTGGTCCTCTGTGATCATTCTGAGCAACAAAGCCACGATATGCAAGTTCAGTTCAGTTCAGTTCAGTTCAGCCGCTCAGTCGTGTCCGACTCTTTGCAACCCCATGAACCACAGCACACCAGGCCTCCCTGTCCATCACCAACTCCTGGAGTTCACCCAAACCCATGTCCATCGAGTCAGTGATGCCATCCAGCCATCTCATCCTCGGTCGTCCCCTTCTCCTCCTGCCCCTAATCCCTCCCAGCCTCAGGGTCTTTTCAAGTGAGTCAGCTCTTCGCATCAGGTGGCCAAAGTACTGGAGTTTCAGCTTTAGCATCAGTCCTTCCAATGAACTCCCAGGACTGATCTCCTTTAGGATGGACTGGTTGGATCTCCTTGCAGTCCAAGGGACTCTCAAGAGTCTTCTCCAACATCATAGTTCAAAAGCATCCATTCTTCAGCGCTCAGCTTTCTTCACAGTCCAACTCTCACATCCATACATGACCACTGGAAAAACCATAGCCTTGACTAGATGGACCTTTGTTGGCAAAGTAATATCTCTGCTTTTTAATATGCTGTCTAGGTTGGTCATAACTTTCCTTAGATTTAATTTTTTTTATAGCTTCTGAATTCTTTTATATATGACATGGTATATTACAATGACTATTTTTTTCTCCATGAATATTTACTACATATATTTTTATACAATTTTAAAGGTTACATTCTATTTACAGTTATGACAAAATACTATCTATAATTCCCCATGTTGTACAATACATCATTGTAGCCTGTGTTACACTCAATAATTTGTATCTCCCAGTCTTCCACTCTAACTTCCCTCTCCCCCATTTCTCCCCACTGGTAATCACGAGTTTGATTTCTAAATCTATAAATCTGCTTCTTCTTTGTTATAGTCATTAGTTGGTTGCATTTTTTAGATTCCATATGTAAGTGATATCATCCAGTATTTGTCTTTCTCTCTCTGACTTACTTCACTTAGTATCCATGTATGTTGCGGCAACTGGCAAAATTTCATTCATTATTTATTGCTGAGTAGTATTCCACATGGAAAAAGTAATGGGAACACATTCCAGTATTCTTGCCTGGAGAACCCCATGGACAGAGGAGCCTGGTGGGCTACAGTCCATGGGGTCACAAAGATCGAGTGACTAAGCACAGCCCAGCACACAGTGTTCCATGTATATATGGAATATATAAATATAGATATGAAAAGAAAGGTAAAGTGTTAGTCCTTCAGTCATCTCCTGTTCTTTGCAACTCCCATAGACTGTAGCCCACCAGCCTTCTCTGTCCATGGGATTCTCCAGGCAAGAATACTGGAGTGGGTAGCCATTCCCTTCTCCACGGGATTCTTCCTGACCTAGGGATTGAACCCGAGTTTCCTGCATTTCAGGCAGATTCTTTACCATCTGAGGCTCCAGGGAAGCCATATATATATATATATATATATAAAGACAATTGCAACTAATGCTGCTAGAAGAACTAGGGTGCATATATCTTTCAAATTGGTGTTATTGCTTTTTTCAGATATATACCCAAGGGTGAAATTGCTGAGTTATATTGTATTTCTATTTTTAGTTTTTTGAGGAGGTTATATATTGTTTTCTACAATGGCTGCACCAGTTTACATCAGTAATATAAGAAGGCTCCCTTTTCTCTACATCCCCACCAACATGTGTTATTTGCTTTTTTGATGATAGATATTCAGTGGAGAGTCCACATGGATAAAACTATGCTCTTGTGGAAGGACCGGAATAGATGGAATCTATTTAACTTAGAGAATAATCAAGGGTGCAATAGAAGAACACACTGGGCTTAAGGAAGTCCTGCACCTGGAAAGAGTTCACCCTGTGCTACTTAATACTACCATAAAGAGACTTCCACCCAAACTCTTTGGAAAATACTGAAATTTAAAATGATAAAGTTTATAGGAATTTATAATGATATTGTGATGGTTAATTTTATGTGTCAAACTGGAGGGTTTGGGAGGATAAGACTACCATTTTATGTTAAATTGGTGAATTTGAGTAAGCACTTTGCCCTACATAATGTGAGCTGGGCCTCATCCAATCAGTTGAAGGCCTGAATAAACAAAAAGACCAACCTCCTTGACTAAGAAGGAATTCTCCAGCTGACTACTTTCAGAGACTCTAGAGGGTCTCTGGGCTGCTGGCTCATGAGACTTCAGACTTGCTGGCCTCCATTATTGTGTGAGACAATTCCTTATTAATAGATCTCTCTCTCTCTCCACACACACACACACACACACACACACACACACACAATACAGCCTATTGGTTCTGTTTCTCTGAAGAATTCTGACAAATACACATCATCAAAAAAAAAGTTACAAAGAAATAAAAAATCAACTGAGATAATACTACAGAATCTACCACTGAACTGAAAGTCTTTTTAGTTAATAACGAATAGAAGAAATCTCTGGAAGGTATAAAAGAAATAGACCACTCCCATCTGTAACTGCAGACACAGGATGGCATTCCACATCATAAAATTAGGTCGATAATTAAATATTGAGAATATGTCTTTTTCTTTGGTCTAATATAGAGGTGTGTGTGAATATTCAAAACTAGGACAGGGTTGTTCTGTATCTTAACCTATCTGTGGAAGTGTTATATGCACGAAGAACTATAAGAGCTCAGATTTCACGAAGAACTATAAGAGATTTCAGATATAACCACATCTCTGAGAAGTAATGTTAGTACTCAAAAACCTTTGTAATTCTGATTCTTGCTTGATTAATTGTTTCCCTTGCTGATAATTTCTTAATCCACTTCTTGGTGTTGCTAAAAGGTATAGAGACTCATAGGATTATTTTTTATCCCACTGTAAGAGGGTCATTGGAACTTCCCATTCTCCAAATACACATCATGATAGAAAAAAATCTATTTCTTCATTGAATTCCTTAAAAAATGAAAAAGACTTCTGGTTAAAGATAGTTGATTGAAAATAAGTGTTTTTCTCCTCTCTCGCTAGAGAGTCCTATAAAACATTAGTAAAGGAATTGAAGTCATAATGACAAAGAGAAAAGGATTAGATGGGATACTTTAACCAAAGTCTGAAAAAGTGATCACTGGTGATCACTGGTGGATTACTGGTGGTGGATGCTCCCAGGGGTCAGAGAGGGGCCCAGTGTGCCCTAGAGGCTCCTGGGGAGGTAGAGGCAGGCAGGGAAGAAGACACAAGGATGAAAACAGAGGGACTGTTTGAAAGGAGAAAATACAAATCAATGTGCTCCCTTAGTCCTCCCTGACCCCAGCACAGAACTTCTCCATCTAGGCAGGAGACTAGAGGTTTCTTCTTAAGAAAACTGTAAATGACTCAGGAAAAAAAACTCCCTCGCCTTTGGGCATTGGGGATTCACCCAGAAAAACCACAAGTTTCCAAGCCCATCTCATTAAATGGAGTCCCAAGCCAGCTTATCAGTGCCTTGCCCTTAAGAATGAACAAACAATTACAGACCACAGCCATTCATGGAAACCAACAGCATGAAAGGGCAGAACCAAGATGATCAGAGCGCAAAAATTACTCCAGCATAAACAGAAACATTATAAGAAACAGAGTTTCTTAAAAAAAAGAAACAAACAATTTTCATACACATAGGAAACATGTTCAGGATGCCAAGAAGAAAAGACCAGAAAATAAAATAATGGGCTTGGAAATTTTAAAAGATTACTGAATTAAAAAAAAAAGTTTAACTAAAATGATCATAAAATAAAGACAACAGAATTTTTCCAGAACATAGCTGGAAAAAAATTGTAAAGGAGAAAGGGAAAGCAAATTTGAAACATCTGTCTAAAATAGTTATGCAAGTGTGTTCAGTTCAGTTCAGTTCAGTTCATTCGCTCAGTCGTGTCCGACTCTTTGCGACCCCATGAGTCGCAGCACGCCAGGCCTCCCTGTCCATCACCAACTCCCGGAGTTCATTCAGACTCACGTCCATCGAGTCCGTGATACTATCCAGCCATCTCATCCTCTGTCGTCCCATTCTCCTCCTGCCCCCAATCCCTCCCAGCATCAGGGTCTTTTCCAATGAGTCAACTCTTCACACGCAAGTGTGTAGATTCAGAATTAAAAGGAAATGAGTAAAACATATATGCCCTGTTCAGTCATTCGTGTGTGAAATGTGAAAGGAAAATAGCTGTACCGAGGCTCAGAAAACACACCACTCGCGTGCTTTCTGTGTTGGTCACACAGTTTTCAATGTTCAGTATTCTTTGCGTGTGTGCTTAGTTGCTCAGCCGTGTCCAACTTTTTGTGATCCCATGGACAGTAGTAACCAGTCTCCTCTGTCTATGGAATTCTAGGCAAGATACTGGAGTGTGTTGCCACGCCCTCCTCCAGGGGATCCTCCCAACCCAGGGATCGAACCCAGGTCTCCCAGGTCTCCCGCATTGCAGGCGGATTCTGTACTGTAAGAGCCACCAGGGAAGCCCTCAAAGTTCTTTCCTTCTGGGCAAAAGTAGGGTTGCACCTTCTTGCCTTCTTGTGCTGATGGGTGTCACTTTGGGAGAGGAACTCACGTGTGAGTCGTGCTCACCGTACCTCAGCTTGCTGTGGCGGCTGTCACTTCGGATGGTGGCTCTTCACCAGTCAGAGACAGTCCAGGATGAGGAATCCCTGAAGCAGCCAGGGACCCGTGAGATTTTTAGAACTGTCTGTTCCAAAGGAATGCACTGTGGTGCTTAGTCGCTCAGTCATGTCCGACGCTCTGCAACCCTTTGGACTGTAGCCCACCAGGCTTCTTGATCCATGGGGTTTTTTTCAGGCAAGAGAATGCTGGAATTTCCTCTTCTACGGGATCTTCCCAACCCAGGGATCGAACCTGCGTCTCCTGTGGCTCTCGTGTTGCAAGTGGATTCTTTACCCGTTAAACCACTGGGGAAGCTCATTACAATACAATCATCTACTCCAATCTTACTGACACATGGTCTGGGACAAATTATTTGCTGGTATATATAATAAGGGGATCAGGAAATCAATACCGCAAGTTCTGTTATACAAGAAGTGGAAGGCATTAGTAAAAACAGCTAAAATACTAATGTCTAAAAACTGTAAATGTCATTTGAAAACAAAAAGTACATCTCAAAATTATTTTACAACAGTAATTCTCAAAGTGTGGTCTGGGGACCCTAGGGATTTTGTGGAAAACCCTTTCAGGTGTCATCAAAGCCAAAACTATTTTCATATAAGATGTTATCTACCCTTTTTTTCTCTCGTCCTCTTACAAATGTATAGTAAATTTTTCCAGAGAATACATTGCCGGTGGTATCACAAGAGATTGAATGAAGAAGCATATAGGAGAATCAAGCTGTATTCTACAGAATCAGCTATTAGATTTGCAAAAATGTGAACATCGCTAATCTCACTAATTTAGTTTATTTTAGAAGACAGTTATTTTTCATAAAATATGTCATTTATGTTAGCAAGTAATGAGTTCCTCACCATCATTATTACTATTAAATGAATGAATAAATATTTTTAATTGTCCAAAATTCTACTTTCTCATATAGTAAATATTAATAGCTATAATCTACATGAGCAAAAGCTAACTCTTTGGAATTCCTAATAATATTTCAGAATATAGAGCGTTCAAAAACAAAAAAAATTTCAGAAGACCTGTTCTAGAAAGAGAGGATATACACTGCATATAGTAATAAGTGCAGTAAATGTATACTAAACTTATAGTAAACTTAATCCAAAACTTCAGGGTATATCAAAAATTTTAACAAACCAAATCTGGGCAAGTTAAAAAACTGAGTTAAATTATTTATTTCAAAGACACTAAACTCAAACGGGCTGGCTTCACATTTGATGTGTTGAATTAGAGAAACTTATACTTGAGAATTAATTAGAAATCATAAGGGTAACAAATCGAATGAAAATGAGACTATAAATCTTACAAAAGATAAAAGTAAAGAAAACATACTGTTTTTCTTAAATAGAGAAAAATGGAGAGGCATTAGATATTAGAAGTTCCCTCAAAATTTGTAAGCAAGAAGATATGTGTCATTTTATGTGATTAAATTTTCATCTATCAAAGATACAATTTAGCTATCATACAACTACCAAAGATACAACAAAAACAAAGTGACATTAAAAATGTTAAAAGTAAAAAAATAAGCAAGTGACATTAAAGAACTATAAACAAGACAGAGAGCAAAATTCACAATATGTGTATTTTAATAACATTTAAGATTACTAATAGACAAATCTTTCAAGGTTGTTAAAAAATTTTACTTTCAATTTTTAACTCCACAAGTGTATTTTAAAAGATATATGGGTAGAGAAGAGAAGGGGGAGGGAGGAGACAGAGGCCACCTGGTGGAGAAAAGGAGAGTCCAAAGGAGGAGAGAGTGGTCAAGCCAGTAATCTTGCTCTCAAGTAAAACTNGATGGGGATGATGTCCCTGTATTCGAGACAACAAAAGAGACTCAGATCTATAGAGTGAACTTTTGGACTCTGGGGGAGAGGGAGAGGGAGAGGGTGGGATGAGATGGGAGAATGGCATTGAAACACGTATACTATCATGTAAGAAACGAATTGCCAGTCGATGTCCGATGCAGGATGCAGGATGCTTGGGGCTGGTGCTTGGAGAGGACCCAGAGAGATGGTATAGGGTGGGAGGTGGGAGGGGATTCATGTTTGGGAACGCATGTACACTCGTGGTGAATTCATGTCAATGTTTGGCAAAACCAATATGGTATTGTAAAGTAAACTAAAGTTAAAATAAAAATTAAAAAAGAAAAAAGAAAATTAAATAAATTGCTTTTGGTAGGTTAAAAAAAAGATATATGGGATATAAGTTTTTAAAATTGCAAAATATAAGTATTAATAACGATCATAAACACAAGAACGTACCAAGTATTGGGCCCTGAATTGATCTAAATAAATAATAATAAGGAGTAATTAAATAGGTTACATGTTCCGGCTATAAGATAATATTACAATAGAACAATAATTTTAATATAAAAGTTTTAAGAACAAAAATCTAACTGGTAGTGGTTTCAAAAGTTCAACTTTTGGTTTCAGTTCTAACAATGCAAAGACATAAGAAGTCATCACTGACATCCTTACAAAAATAAAAAAGCTAAACAACCTGAAAATCAATGAATTCCATGTACATTCAGGAAAACTGAGGTGATAGGGCAAACTGTCACCCCCAAAACTGACAGACAAACCCAGAGAATCACAGATGAGACCAGCTATCTGGTAGAAGCCACTTAGCGTCATAGACCTCAGAAACACTTGAATGGTAAATTTAAATGGAGGCTGAACGTGGATTTACAGGAAAATGAGGAACTCCTGGGGACAGGGGAAGGGCAATTACCTCAAAATCCAGCTCCTTCTAGGCTTCTATCTCATTTAATGGAGTGAGGAAAGGGAAAATATCTAAGAAGTCATTCTAAAAATTACAGTCTAGGAACACAGTTCCTCTACAAGATTGAAATTTAATCATAAAGACTAAAGAATGCATTCTCTGTACCTTATTCTTCATCAAGAGGGCTCCAGTGTAATAATAAGTGAGGATTATAGCTGAAAGAGCTGCAAGGCTCTATTTAATAAATTCTTAGGGAAATACAAAGAAAATAGGAAAGACAAAACATGTTGATGTATAGCACCAAACAGGAAGCAATATAGCTTAATTCAGAGTAGATATGGTTGCTATGCTATGCTGTGCTAAGTAGCTTCAGCCGTGTCTGACTCTGTGTGACCCCACAGACAGCAGCCCACCAGGCTCTGCCATCGTTGGGATTCTCCAGGCAAGAATGCTGGAGTGGGTTGCCATTTCCTTCTCCAATGCATGAAAGTGAAAAGTGAAAGTGAAGTCGCTCAGTCGTGTCCAACTCTTTGCAACCCCATGGATTGCAGCCTACCAGGCTCCTCCGACCATGGGATTTTCCAGGCAAGAGTACTGGAGTGGGGTGCCATTGCCTTCTCCAAGATATGGTTAGTTGTAAATATATATTGCAAACTCTAAGGAAACCAATAAAATCTTCTAAAAGAAGTATGATTGATGGACTAAGAGAGAAGAGAAAATAAAATCACAAAATGCTCAATAAAATGTTCAATTAAACAAACAGGCAGAAAAAGAAAGGGAAAAAATGGAAGCAAATAAGCACAATGAATAAAAAACAGTTACAAACATTGTAGATTTTAATCCAACCACAGGAATAATCACTTTAAATATGAATGGTCTAAATATACCGATCAAAAGACAGAGATTGACAGAGTGAAAAAATAACACCCAACTATATATTGTCTTTGAGAAAGGAATCTTAAATATGAAACACAGATGGGTTAAAAGTAAAGGGATGAAGAAATGCCATGCCAGCATTAATCACAGGAAAGTTGTAGTAGCTATATTAATTTCAGAGAAAACCTCAGAGTAAGGAAAATTTCAGATACAAAGAGAAGTATTGTATAAAGAGCAAATTTCTCCAAGAAGATTTAGTAATCCTTAATGTAACTAATCTAAGTAGCATCAAAATACAAGACAAAATGTGATAGAACTACAAGAAGAAATAGACAAATCCACTCCTGTTGTTGGAGAATTCACTACCCCTCTTTTAGTAATTGATAGAACAAGGAGGCAGAAAGTAAGTAAAAATATAGTTGACCTGAACGGCATCACCAATCTGATTTACTTGCCACTTAAAGACGATTTATATTCTACAGTGACAAAATATACACACCACTTATGCTCACATGAAATATTTACTAAAATGTACCACATTCTGAGCTGTAAAACTTATCTTAACAAATTAAAAGGAAAATGAATCAAAAATATATATATATATTCTCAGACAACAATAAAAGAAATAACAGAAATATACCTGTGTATTTTGAAAATTCCAGAATACTTAAAGACAGAATAGCCTATTTCTAGAATCAAAGAAGTCTCAAGAGAAATTTAAAATTATTTAGAACAAAATTAAAATGAAAACACACTTTCACAAAAGTTACAGAATGCAGCACAAAAGTGCTTAGGGAGACGTGTGGTGTTAAAATGCATATTAGAAGAAAGATCTAAATCAATAATATAAGCTTCCATCTGAAGAAACTAGAGAAAAAGGAGAAATTTAAGCCTACGTCAAGCAAAAGAAATCATAAAAATCAGGTAATAATTAATAACACTGAAACAAGAAAGCAGAAATAAACCAATGAAACCACAAGCTAAGTTTTTTGTCAATACAATTGATAAACTTCTATCTAGACTAATAAAGAAAATGATGGCAGAAATTATCAGTATCAAAAACAAAACAGGGCTCATCACTATTAATCCTATGAACATTAAAAGGATAGTAAAGAAATAATAATACAGATTACGCTATCCCTACAAATTTGATAAAATGGGCAAACCTTGAAACAAACTGCCAAAACTCACACAAAGAGATAGCTCATCTGAACAGGTCTGTACCTGTTAAAGGAACTGAATCAATAAATAATAGCCTGCCAAAAAAGAAAGCACCAGGCCCAGTGGTATCATTAGTGAATTCTACCAAACCACTTCAACTATAACCTCTTCCAGAAAATAGAAGTAGATGTACCCCCTCCTAGCTCATTCTATGAGATCAGCATTA
>SJYQ01012828.1:0-51878 GCA_006410935.1 Redunca redunca | reverse complement strand
CAAGCTGGTTTTAGAAAAGGCAGAGGAACCAGAGATCAAATTGCCAACATCCGTTGGATCGCGGAAAAAGCAAGAGAGTTCCAGAAAAACATCTATTTCTCCTTTATTGACTATGCCAAAGCCTTTAACTGTGTGGATCACAATAAACTGTGGAAAATTCTGAAAGAGATGGGAATACCAGACCACCTAACCTGCCTCTTGAAAAATCTGTATGCAGGTCAGAAAGCAACAGTTAGCACTGGACATGGAACAAGAGACTGGTTTCAATAAGAAAAGGAGTACGTCAAGTCTGTATATTGTCACCCTGCTTATTTAACTTATATGCAGAGTACATCATGAGAAACACTGGACTGGAAGAAACAGAAGCTGGAATCAAAATTGCCGGGAGAAATATCAATAACCTCAGATATGCAGATGACACCACCCTGATGGCAGAAAGTGAAGAGGAACTAAAAAGCCTCTTGATGAAAGTGAAAGTGGAGAGTGAAAAAGTTGGCTTAATGCTCAACATTCAGAAAATGAAGATCATGGCATCCGGTCCCATGACTTCATGGGAAATAGTTGTGGAGACAATGGAAACAGTGGCAGACTTTAGTTTTTGGGGCTCCCACATCACTGCAGATTGCGACTGCAGCCATGAAATTTAAAGACGCTTACTCCTTGGAAGAAAAGTTATGACCAACTTAGATAGCATATTCAAAAGCAGAGACATTACTTTGCCGACTAAGGTCCATCTAGTCAAGGCTATGGTCTTTCCAGTAGTCATGTATGGATGTGAGAGTTGGACTCTGAAGAAAGCTGAGTGCCGAAGAATTGATGCTTTTGAAATGTGGTATTGGAGAAGACTCTTGAGTGTCTCTTGGATTTCAAGGAGATCCAACCTGTCCATTATGTGATATAAGATATACAGACTTTATATCACAATATTTAAGTATTTTAAAATATAATTTTACATCATGGGTCTTAAGCTGCATAATATCATGAAGAAGAGTCAACACTACTCAGGGACTTTACCTCCTCTTTTGGGGGAGCCATTAGTTTGTGTGTTTGGTTCATTGTTGTTTCATCTTAAACAGAATTATGGTCGTCATTGTCTTTGTGCGGAGATTAAGTATGGTGAAGGAGATGCATATGAGTCCCATATGACAAGTGGTAGACTTGTGCTGATTAATTGTACTTGTCAATTTGATGACCATGGAGTGGCAAGTATTTGGTCAAACGTAACTCTGGATATTTATGTGAGGATCTTTTAAGTCAGTAGCCTTCCCTAGTGTGAGGCCATCTTGTATCATTTCTCTTTAGCATGAAAATTGCTTTTGCACTTTTAAATGCAGATCTGGTACTGATGAATTCAGTTTTGTGTATTTGGTTTAATTCAGTTTTGGTTCAGTATCTATTTATCTGACAATATATTTTATCTTCATTATGAAAGTACTTTCTCCTGGATGTAGAATTCTTAGTGGAAAATAACTTCCTTTTGCACTCTGAATATGTCATTTCACAGTCTTCTGATTGAAATGGCTTCAGATGATAGATGAGCCATTAATCTATATAACTTTAATCTAACCCAGCTTCCCTTGTAGCTCAGTCGGTAGAGAATCTGCCTGCAGTGAAGGAGAATCGGGTTCAATCCCTGGGTTGGGAAGATCCCCTGGAGAAGGAAATGGCAATTCACTCCAGTATCCTTGCCTGGAAAATCTCATGGACAGAGGAGCCTGGTGGGCTGCAGTCCATGGGGTCGCAAAGAGTCGGGCACAACTTAATCTAACCCAGGGTTCTTTAATGTCTGGGTCCATGGAAAAGTTGTCTTCCACGAAACCAGTCCCTTGTGCTAGAAAGGTTGGAGACTGCTGATATAATTGTTTCCCTGATGGAATGGCTTTTTTTTTTTTTTTTTTTTAAACCTGCTTTTAAGATTTTCTTTTACGCTTGCTTTTAGAAGTTTAACTATAACACTTTTGGGAGCAATTCTATGTTTATTATGTTTTGGTTGAGCATCTCTGACCAATGAATCTGTTTTCTCTATCCAGTTTGGGAAGTTTTCAGCCATTATTTCTTCAAATATTTTCCCTCATTTCTCTCTATGGAATTGCAGTTTTTATATGTAACACCACTTGCCATGTCTCACAGGTTCTAAGATTATTCATTTTTCTTTGAATTTTTTTCTCTTTGTTCTTCAAGTAACCTAGTTTCTATTAACATCAATGAATGGGTTCATCATTCTGTTTAATCTACTTTTTTTTTCTTTACTGTTTTTATTTTTATTTAAAAATTACTTATTGCAGTGTAGTTGATTTGTAATATTGTGTTAGTTTCAGGTATACAAGTGTTCAAAGTGACTCAGCTATATATATATTTTTTTCAGATTATTTTCCATAATAGGTTATTATAAGATATTGAATATAGTTCCCTGTGCTGCACAGTAGATCCTTGTTGCTTATTACTGCTTTTGTTTTAATCTACTATCGATCCCAGATAATGAAATTTTCCATTTGTAAAAATTTTCAGCTTTAGGATTTGTTTTCTGTTGAGATTGCTGTTTACTCATTGATATTACATTTTTACTTAATTCTTTGAACACGTTACTTTAATTTTTGAATATTAAATGCAGATATTGCTTTTAAGCCTTTAAATCTGAAATCCAGTATCTTGGCTCACTTGAAGTCACTTTCTACAGACTACATTTTTCTTAAATATAGATCTCATATTGCTCTTTGCTTGACTAGTGATTTTTGGTTGAAAATTGGACATGATAGATGACATATTGCTGCAATTCTTATCTTATATTTTTCTAAAGACTTTTTTGATTTAGTAAGCAGTTAACCTGCCTAGACAGTAACTGCAAACCTTCTTTCCTGTTGTATATAACAAGTGATGTTCCTGCCCTGTCCTTTTGGTCTTCCACCAGTGCTTTTTCAGCGTGGCTCCATGAATTCTGCACTGTATCTATATAATTTGGTAATCAGTCAAGGATGGGCAAGGATGGGCTCACCTTTGTGGTTTCCTTGTCTCTTAGACAAGGAATTTCAGGTTGTTCTTTTGGTCCTGTCCTCCATCTTCTGATACTTTGAGTCTGGGGGAGTACACTTCAAATCTCTAAGGCTTCAGCTTTCTACTGCTAGAGCTCTGATCAGTTGTTATAAAAGAAGAAAGTATCAGACTCACAGGTAAAGCCCTGTGTGAGTCTATTATGGAAGAGTCAATTCTTCTTTGATCAGTTTGATTTTGGGGGCTCTCCTTCCCCCCTGGGTCACTTGAGACACCCATGATGCATAATTAAAACCGTCAACCAGGGATTTTGGCAGTTCACAATCAGAATTTGGGTATTCGTCCTTTTGTAGCTCTCTTGTTGCTTGGGTTTTTCCTTTAACATTCCACCTGTTTTTATAGCCCTGAACTTTGTTCTCTGACATTTTGAGCTGGTATGATTGCAATTTACACTATTTCTGTTTTCCACAATCATTGCTTTGGGGGTTGTTAAGTGCCCACAGACCAGAAAACTGCAAACTGAGAATTATCTTGCCCAAATGCAGGTTTTCAAAACTAAATCATCCAATGACTGCTATGTGCCTTTGGATGCTCTCTAGTGTCTTAATATTTAAAAATTCAGTTGATTTTTTTTTAATGTGGAATAGTTTCCACAATCACCATTAGTGGAAGTCTAGTGAGTTAGTTAATTTTTTAAAATATGCCTACCAGGGTGCTCTATAAATTCATTCTCTGCATGGAAAACAGATAATCTTTTATTTACAAACCAACAAATTCTGGCACTGCACAAGAAGATTCATAGTATAAAACATTTCTAAGTTATTTAGATATATCTCAGAATTAATACTGGTCTTCAGTTGAACATTTGAGTCTGATGCTATAGACCTTATAAGAATGCCTACTTTAATACAATAATCTCAACGTGGAGTTTATCAGGAAAATCTACTATTGACCAAGCTCTGAGCAAACTCCATTAAAAATAATTAGTCTTTAGATCACTTAGATTGAAGAAAGTAGGGAAAACCTCTAGACCATTCAGGTATGACCTAAATCAAATACCTTACAATTATACAGTGGAAATGAGAAATACATTCAAAGGATTAGATCTGATAGAGTGCCTGAAGAACTGTGGACGGAGGTTCATGACATTGTACAGGAGAAAGTAATCAAGACCATCTTCAATGAAAAGAAATACAAACAGGCAAAATGGTTGTCTGAGGAGACCTTACAATAGCTGAGAAGAGAAGAGAAGCTAAAGGCAAAGGAGAAAAGGAAAAATATACCCATCTGAATGCAGAGTTCCAAAGAATAGCAAAGAGAGATAAGAAAGCTTTCCTCAGTGATCAATGCAAAGAAATAAGAGGAAAACAATAAAAAAGGGAAAGGCTAGAGATCTCTTCAAGAAAATCAGTGATATCAAGTGAACATTTCATGCAAAGATGGGCACAATAAAGGACAGAAATGGTATGGACCTAACAGAAGCAGAAGATATTAAGAAGAGGTGGCAAGAATACACAGAAGAACTATATAAAAAAGGACTTAATGACCTGGATAACCACAATGGTATGATCATTTATGCAGAGCCAGACATCCTGGAGGGTGATGTCAAGTGGGCCTTAAAAACATTACTATGATAAGCTAGTGGAGGTGATGGAATTCCAGCTGAACTATTTCAGATCCTAAAAGATGATGCTATTAAAGTGCTACACTCAATATGCCAGCAAATGTGGAAAACTCAGTAGTGGCTACAGGACTGGAAAAGGTCAGTTTTCATTCCAACCCCCAAAAATGCAATGCCAAGGAATGTTCAAACTACTGCACAACTGCACTCATCTCACATGCTAGCAAAGTAATGCTCAAAATTCTCCAAGCCAGGCTTCAACAGTACGTGAACTGTGAAATTCCACATGTTCAAACTGGATTTAGGAAAGGGGGAAGAACCAGAGATCAAATTGCCAACATCCGCTGGATCATTGAAAAAGCAAGAGAGTTCCAAAAAACATATACTTCTGCTTTATTGACTATGCCAAAGCCTTTGACTGTGTGGATCACAACAAACTGTGGAAAATTCTGAAAGAGATGGGAATACCAAACTACCTTACCTGCCTCCTGAGAAGTCTGTATGCAGGTCAAGAAGCACCATTTACAACCAGACATGGAACAGTAGACTGGTACCAAATTGGGAAAGGAGTACATCAAGGCTGTATATTGTCTTCCTGCTTAGCTAAACATCATGAGAAATGCTGGGCTGGACAAAGCACAAGCTGGAATCAGGATTGCCGGGAGAAATATCAATAACCTCAGATATGCAGATGACACCACCCTTATGGCAGAATTCGAAGAGGAACTACAGAGCCTCTTGATGAAGGGAAAGAGAAGAGTGAAAAAGTTGGCTTAAAACTCAGCATTCAAAAAACTAAGATCATGGCATCCAGTCCCATCACTTCATGGCAGTAGATGGGGCAACAATGGAAACAGTGACAGGCTTTATTTTTTGCGGCTCCAAAATCACTGCAAATGGTGACTGCAGCCGTGAAATTAAAAGATGCTTGCTCCTTGGAAGAAAAACTATGACAAACCTAGACAGCATATTAAAAAGCAGGGACATTATTTTGCCAATAAAGGTCCATCTGGTCAAAGCTATGGTTTTTCCAGTGGTCATGTATGAATGTGAGAGTTGGACTATAAAGAAATCTGTGTGCTGAAGAACTGATGCTCTTGAACTGTGGTGTTGGAGAAGACTCTTGAGGATCCCATGGACTGCAAAGAGATCAAACCAGTCACTCGTAAAAGAAATCAGTCCTGAATATACACTGGAAGGACTGATGCTGAAGTTGAACTCCCAATACTCTGGCCACCTGATGTGAAGAACTGACTCACTGGAAAGACCCTGATGCCTGGAAAGATTGAAGGCAGGAGGAGAAGGGGATGACAGAGGATAAGATGGTTGATGGCATCACCGACAAGATGGACGTGAGTTTGAGTAAGTTCCAGGAGATGGTGACGGACAGGCAGTCCATGGGGTTGCAAAGAGTCAGAGATGACTGAGTGACTGAATTGAACTGAGATCACTTAGATTTTAGAATATAAAACAATGTATTTATAGGGAGAATCTTTTCTTTTAAAGAGCTGGACTTTTTTTGACGATCACAACAAGAGTATAAGGTATGCTATTCTTCTAAAAAGAATAGCATCTTGGTTTCTTTAGACCATATTTTCTATTTGTGTAGAAACTGACTAAGTCTTAGAAAACAGCCTTTAATAGGCAGACAGGACTAGTCATTTATGACAATGATCTGAATGAACTGGACAAGAAGGCAGATTACTACAGTCAAGACGAATGCTTTTATAATAAAGAAAGTTCTGCATCATTTGAGTATTATTTCCCAATATGCCAAGCTACAACCATCTTAAACCACAGAATTTTCCAGTGTTGCTATTGCTTTATTGTTTAGTTGGTCAGCTGTGTCTGACTTTGTGAGCCTGTGGGCTCCAGCATGCCAGAGCTCCCTGTCCTTCACCATCTCCCAGGGTTTGCTCAAGCTCATGTCCGCTGAGTCAGTGATCCCATCCAATCATTTCCTCCTCTGTTGTCCCCTTCTCCTCCTGCCTTCAATCTTTTCCAGCGTCAAGGTCTTTTCTGATGGGCTGGCACTTCACATCAGGTGGCCAAAATATTGGAGCTTTAGCTTCAACATCAGTCCTTGCAATGAATTTTCAGGGTTGATTTTCTTTTGGATTGGTCAGTTTGATCTCCTTGCTGTCCAAGGGACTCTCAAGAGTCTTTTCCAGCAACACAGTTTGAAAGCATCAATTCATTGGTGCTCAGTCTTCTTTATGGTTCAATTCTCAAATCCATATATGACTACTAGAAAAACCATAGCTTTGACTATATGGACCTTTGTTGGCAAAGTAATGCCTCTGTTTATTAATATAGTATCTAGATTTGTCATAACTTCTCTTCCTAAAGCTATCGCTTTAGGGTTTTTCAATTTGTAGATGTAGAGAACTTGCATAGATCTAGATGTATAGCCTTGTATGGACAACTGTATTTCATTTTCAACTTACTGCACTCAACATCTTGGTATCATCAACTTGAAGTAATTTTGAAACTACTGGTAAAATACTAATTCCATGCTCCCTTCCACCCAGGAATGATGAAGTCAATTTTGCAACTTACTTTTAACAATGACCAAACAGCTGTGTTAATTGTAGTATGTCTACTGGATTGTTTTAAAAACTGAAACTCCAAGTAACCTCAAATGTTCTAGAGTTCAGAGGTCAGCTTTTCCTTTAAGACTTAAAAAACAATAATCACAGGCCCTATTCTACAGGTTATCAAGAAGTAGAGACATGTCCCCAGATGTTTATGAGGATCCCTGATAGGGGCACAGAAACAACTGATGACACCAGTCTTGGAATATGACTGCACTCACGGTTCATTAAAGATGATTCAAACAACTATAGGATAGTCTGTACAAAGCTGTCACTGTCTTAGGTATACAACCAACACAAGTTACTCCTGAGGTATGTCAACTGAAAAACCAGCATTCATCTCTCACTTGCAAAAATACAGAAAAATGGCAGTAAATTAAAAATACCTTCTTAATGAGATAATTGCCAAGAAAAAAGGCACTGTATGGTACGCAGAGAAACAACTCTTAGTAGAGATATAATCTGTCTCCAGTGAACATTCAAGAAGCTCAAAGAATTCTGCTTCAATCTCTGGGTAGAGAGGAGACTCAGAGAGAACAAGATAAACGTGAAGTAGTCATTTTCCTTACCAAAGAGCATGTTTCAACCTTTACTTCTAACTTAAATGATTATTTCTATGAAGAAATGTAATAATAAGTGCCACAATACCCTTGCATTTTGGATTCTTGTGGCCTTATATGACAAGTTTGATTCAGAAATGATTTATTGTGGAGAAAGTAGCACAAGGCAAAGCATTCATTTGTAGCACAGACTCTGGCAGAGGCAACATGACTCCCTAGCTGGCATCTGTGGGGCCTAATCATTTGCGTGCAGTTTTCCGATTGTGGCGGAGAAGGCAAGGCACCCCACTGCAGTACTCTTGCTTGGAAAATCCCATGGACGGAGGAGCCTTGTAGGCTGCAGTCCATGGGGTCACGAAGAGTCGGACATGACAGCGACTTCACTTTCACTTTCTGATTGTGGCAGGCACAACATTCTAGGCAGGCTTGTTGTGGGATGTAGCTCTGTTATCATTCCTCAACATGAATCTCTAGTTTTCTTCTAGAACATCTTCAGTAAGTTTATATTCTATCTATATTCCACAACAAATTCCTTTATTGAAACTAAAAGGGAAGGAATTCTGTTATTTACAACTGAGAATCCAGCTCATTACACTTGCCATCTCTTAGTATATCACCTGAATCTAATCTGCTACTCATTTATAGTCCTGACAAATATTATTGGAAATCATATAACCAAGCTTGTCAAAGCAATAAGCTTAATATATATCTGGGTATCAAGTTGAGTGACATGTCAGTGTTTCTCTCTTTCAGAAAAAGGGCATGGTTTTTTAATATTACTTTTGTAGCTTTACTCTGAAATCTATTAACACTTTAAAAATAGTTCAGGGAACTGATGGTTAAAGATACACAGAAAAAGCAGTAATTACTTTAATAAAATTGGAGACAGAATAGTGAAATATATACACTAAAATCCTCTAGATCTAAGGGGTAAGGAAGTGTTTATATGAAAGAAAAATTGAAAATATCCAAATATATTTTCCAGGTTCTAAAATCAAAATATAATTTAAAAGTTGTTTCTTACAAAATATATTCTTGTTAAAGAGCATTATTATATTGTTTATCACAATCAGGGTACTGCCCATAAGATAAATTATACATAAATTGGGATATACACTATAGGGTCAATATTGAGACATCATAGTCTGAAGATTCCAAATCCCAAATACACTGGCATCAGTAGCTCATTGTAAAACTAGCACTGTATAATTACTAATTTCTTACTGAATGTGGAAAGCAGAGTCAACATGGACAAACAGAGTATGTGGCCAATATTTGACAATAATTTATTCTATATAAAGTTAATAAAGATTAGGTATGAGTACTAGTATTAAGATTTCCTTTTCTCCTTTACCTTTGGCTTCTCTTCTTTTCTCAGCTATTTATAAGGCCTCAGACAACAATTTTTCCTTTTTGCATTTCTTTTCTTGGGGATGGTCTTGATCACTGTCTCCTGTACAATGTCTTGAACCTCCATCCATAGTTCCTCAGGCTATCAGATCTAATCCCTTAAGCCTATTTCTCACTTCCACTGTATAATCATAAGGGATTTGATTTAGGTCATATCTGAATGGTCTAGTGGTTTTCCCTACTTTCTTCAATTTAAGTCTGAATCTGGTAATACAGAGTTCATGATCTGAGCCACAATCAGCTCCTGGTCTTGTTTTCGCTGACTGTATAGAGCTTCTCCATCTTTGGCTGCAAACAACATAATCAGTCTCGTTTTGGTACTGACCATCTGGTGTTGTCCATGTTAGAGTCTTCTCTTGTGTTGTTGGAAGAGGGTGTTTGCAATGACCAGTGCGTTCTCTTGGCAAAACTCTATTAGCCTTTGCCCTGCTTTATTCTGTATTTCAAGGCCAAATTTGCCTGTTACTCCAGGTGTTTCTTGACTTCCTACTTTTGCATTCCAGTCCCCTATAATGAAAAGGACATCTTTTTTGGGTGTTAGTTCTAAAAGGTCTTGTAGGTCTTCATAGAACCATTCAGCCTCAGCTTCTCTCAGCATTCCTGGTCGTGGCATTGACTTGTGGATTACTGTGATATAGGATGGTTTGCCGTGGAAATGAACAGAGATCACTCTGTCATTTTTGAGATTGTAAGGAGAGATAAAAAAGCCTTCTCAGTGATCAATGCAAAGAATTAGAGGAAAACAACAGAATGGGAAAGACTAGAGATCTCAAGAAAATTAGAGATACCAAGGGAAGTTTTCATGCAAAGATGGGCACAATAAAGGACAGAAATGGTATGGACCTAACAGAAGCAGAAGATATTAAGAAGAGGTGGCAAGAACACAGAAGTACTATACAAAAAAGATCTTCATGACCCAAATAATCAGGATGGTGTGATCACTCACCTAGAGCCAGACATCCTGGAAAGTGAAGTCAAGTGGGCCTTAGGAAGCATCACTATGAACAAAGCCAGTGGAGGTGATGAAATTCCAGCTGAGCTATTTCAAATCCTAAAAGATGATGCTGTGAAAGTGCTGCACTCAATATGCCAGGAAATTTGAAAAACTCAGCAGTGGCCACAGGACTGGAAAAGGTCATTTTCCATTCCAATCCCAAAGAAAGGCAATGCCAAAGAATGCTCAAACTGCCACACAATTGCACTCATCTCACATGCTAGTAAAGTAATGCTCAAAATTCTCCAAACCAGGTTTCAACAGTACGTGAACTGTGAACTTCCAGAAGTTCAAGCTGGTTTTAGAAAAGGCAGAGGAACCAGAGATCAAATTGCCAACATCTGTTGGATCATCAAAAAAGCAAGAAAGTTCCAGAAAAACATCTATTTCTGCTCAATTGACTATTCCAAAGCCTTGGGCTGTGTGGATCACAAAAAACTGTGGAAAATTCTGAAAGAGATGGGAATACCAAACCACCTGACCTGCCTCTTGAGAAACCTGTATGTAGGTCAGGAAGCAACAGTTAGAACTGGACATGGAACAACAGACTGGTTCCAAATAGGGAAAGGAGTACGTCAAGGCTGTATATTGTCACCCTGCTTATTTAACTTCTATGCAGAGTACATCATGAGAAATGCTGGGCTGGAAGAAGCACATGCTGGAATCAAGATCACCGGTAGAAATATCAATAACTTCAGATATGCAGAAGATATCACCCTTATGGCAGAAAGTGAAGAGGAACTAAAAAGCCTCTTGATGAAAGTCAAAGAGGACAGTGAAAAAGTTGGCTCAAAGCTCAACATTCAGAAAACTAAGATCACGGCATCCGGTCCCATCACTTCATGGCAAAAAGATGGGGAAACAATGGAAACAGTGACAGACTTTATTTTTTTGGTCTCCAAAATCACTGCAGATGGTGACTGCAGCCAGAAATTAAAAGATGCTTGCTCCTTGGAAGAAAAATTATGACCAACCTAGACAGCATTTTAAAAAACAGAGACATTACTTTGCCAAGAAATGTCTGTCTAGTCAAAGCTATGGTTTTTCCAGTGGTCATGTATGGATGTGAGAGTCGGACTATAAAGAAAGCTGAGCGCTAAAGAATTGATGCTTTTGAACTGTGGTGTTGGAGAAGACTCTTGAGAGTTCCTTGGACTGAAAGGAGATCCAACCAGTCCATCCTAAAGGAAATCAGTCCTGAATATTCACTGGAAGGACTGATGCTGAAGCCAAAACTCCCAATACTTTGGCCACCTGTTGCAAAGAACGGACTCATTTGAAAAGACCCTGATGCTGGGGAAGTTGAAGGCAGGAGGAGACGGGGACAACAGAGGATGAGATGATTGGATGGCATCACCGACTCTATGAACATGAGTTTGAGTAAGCTCCGGGAGTTGGTGATGGACAGGGAGGCTGGCGTGCTGGGATTCATGGGGTTGCAAAGAGTCGGACATGACTGAGTGACTGAACTGAACTGAACTAGTGTTAAAAACAAAAGGGAGGGCTTCCTTGGTGGCTAAGTGGTAAAAATCTGCCTGCCAATGAAGAGACATGAGTTGGATCCCTGACATGGGAAGATCCCACATGCCACGGAGCAACTAAGTTCGTTTGCCATAACTATTGAGACCATGCTCTAGAGCCTGGGAACCACAACTGCTGAGCCCACTTTCTGCGATTACTGAAACTCACATGCCTTTGAACCCATGCTCTGCAACACGGAAGGCTACTGCAATAAGAAGCTCACTCACCTCATTTAGAGAGTAGACCCTACGCACTGCAGCTAGAGAAAGGGTGCACGGCAACGAAGACCCAGCATAACCAAAAGTGAACAAATGAATTTGTTTTCAAAAAGGGAAATCTTTACTATATAGGATAAATAAACACTTAATTTACTTTAAGAAAAAAACAGATTAATAATGATATTGTGGAGACTACAGAAATGCTATAGCCAACTCTGTTTAGGTTTCATTCCAATATTTACTTTGTAGATAGTTTTTAACTATTTATTTTGATTTTATATATAGAGATAGGTACATGAGAATTTTATGAGTTGTTTCCTATGCTTAATTTTATGAGCACATTTTTTTTATTTTTAGACATTCATATAATTTTAAAAGTTTATAATATTCCAAGTTAGCACCCATGGTTTGAGTTATTCCTATATTCACTATTACCCAAACTTGGTTGTTTTCAGTTTTACGGTAATATAAATAATTATATAACAAACATCTTTGTGCACATAGCTATTTTTCAAATTTAGGATTTGTTCTTTAGAAGACATTCATGGGATAGTAATTAGTGAGATCTCTTGATTAAAATTAGCTAAAATCTTTCAAAAACAAATATTCCAAATTACACTCCCCTGGAAGTACCAGGTCTCTTGATTAATAACCCCAAAGAACAAACCAAATCACTGACAATGAAATAAGGTGGTGGAGGGGCAACTGTATCACATTGATTTAATCTGAATTTTGTAATTATTAGTGAAATTGAATATTTTTTCCCAGATATTAACTAGTTGAAGCATCTCTTTCACAAATTACACTTTTTAATCATTTATTGACTGAGGTGATGGTGGTAGTTAAAAATTTTTTTTATGAAGATCAAATTTTCATTTGTAACCTTAGACAAGGTCACAGGTAGATGAGGCAGATGTAGGTCCCTGAGCCCAAGTAACAGCTGGAGACATATGTGCTGATTAAACAGAAGTCAGAGAAGCAGCATAAATCAAAGAGATGAAGATGTAAGGAATAAAGAAAGGCCTATGTCCAAAGCTAGTTTATTGGTATTCCTGTGGCTTCATAAAAGCATTAAACTGATTAATATTTGGGGGTGCTTCATCTTGAAGTGGCACTGTAGTGTGATGGAAATGGTGTTAAAGTTGAGCAAGAATTCTTCAATATACACAAATCAATCAATGTGATATACCATATTCACAAACTGAAAGATAAAAACCATATGATCATCTCAAGATATGCAGAGAACAGCCTTTGACAAAATTCAACACCCATTTATGATCAAAACTCTCCAGAAAGTAGGCATAGAAAGAACATACCTCAACTTAATAAAGGCCACATACAACAAAACCACAGCAAACATTATCCTCAATGATGAACAACTGAAAGCATTACCTCTAAATTAGGAATAAGACAAGGGTGCCCACTCTACCACTACTATTCAACATCGTTTCTAAAGTCCTAGTTAGCTACAGCAATCAGAGAAGAAAAAGAGATAAAAGGAATCCAGGTTGGAGAAGTAAAACCCTCACTGTTAGCAGATGACATGATTCTCTACATAGAAAACCTAAGGATGCTACCAGAAAATTACTAGAGCTAATCACTGAGTATAGTCAAGTCACAGGATATAAAATTAATACACAGAAGTGCCTTGAATTCCTATACACTAATAATGAAAATTCAGGAAGAGAAACTAAAGAAACAATCCCATTTACCACTGAAATAAAAAGAACACAATATTCAGGAATAAATTTACCTAAAGAGAGAAAAGATCTGTATGTAGAAAACTGTAAGACACTGATGAAGCAATCAAAGATGATACAAACAGATGCGGGATACACCATGTTCTTGGATTAGAGAAATCAATATAGTGAAAATGACTTTACAACCCAAAGCCACCCACAGATTCAATGCAATCCCTATTAAATTACCAACAATATTCTTCACAGACCTAGAACAAATGATTTCACAATTTGTATGGAAATAAAGCATCCTGAATATCCAAAGCAATCTTGAGAAAGAAGAATGCAACTGGAAGAATCAACCTTCCTGACTTCAGACTGTACTACAAAGCTACAGTCATTGAGACAGCATGGTACTGGCACAAAAACAGAATTACAGACCAATGGAACAAGATAGAAAGCCAAGAGATAAATCCATGCACCCATGGGCACCTTATCTTTGACAAAGGAGGCAAAAATATACAATGGAGAAAAGACAGGGCTCTTCAACAAGTCGTGCTGGGAAAACTGGTCAACAATGTGTAAAAGAATGAAATTAGAACATTTCCTAACATCATACACAAAAATAAACTCAAAATGGATTAAAGATCTAAATGTAAGGCCAAAAACTATAAAACTCTTAGAGGAAAACAGGCAGAGCACTCTCTGACACAAATCACAGCAAGATCCTCTATGACCCACCTCCCAGAGTAATGGAAATAAAAACAAAAATAAACAAATGAGACCTAATTAAACTTAAAATCTTTTGCACAATGAAGGAAAGTATAAGCAAGGTGAAAAGACAACCCTCAGAATGTGAGAAAATAACAGGAAATGAAACAACTGACAAAGAATTAATCTGCAAAATAAACAAGCAGCTTATGCAGCTCAATACCAGAAAAATAAGCAGGCCAATCAAAGAGTAGGCAGAAGACCTAAACAGACATTTCTCCAAAGCAGACATACAGATGGCTAAAAAACATATGAAAAATACTTATCATTGCTCATTATTAGAGAAATGCAAATCAAAACTACAATGAGGTATCATCTCACATTGGTCAGAATGGCCAGACCACCATCAAAAAGTCTACAAATAATAAATGCTGGAAAGAGTGTGGAGAAAAGGGAACCCTCCTATACTGTTGGTGGGGATACAAATTGATACAGCCACTATGGAGAACAGTATGGAGATTTCTTTAAAAATTAGGAGTAAAACTACTATATGGCCCAGCAATCCCACTATTGGGCATATACCCTGAGGAAACCATAATTGAAAAAGAAACATGTACCCCAGTGTTCACTGTAGCACTATTTACCATAGCTAGGATGCAACAGCAACCTAGATCTCCACTGACAAATGAATGGATAAGGAAGTTGTGGTACATACACACAATGCAATATTACTCAGCTATAAAAATGAGCACATTTGAGATGTAATGAGGTGGATGAACCTAGAGCCTATTACACACAGTGAAGTAAGTCAGAAAGAGAAGAACAAATATTGTATATTAACACACACACACACACATATGGATTCTAGAAAGATAGTACTGATGATCCTACTTGCAGGGCAGCAAAAGAGACACAGATATAAAAAAACAGACGTTTGGTCCCAGTCGGGGAAGGAGGGGGGGGTGATTTGAGAGAATAGCACTGAAACATAAACATTAGCATATGTAAAACAGCCATTGGGAGCTTGATGTATGATGCAGGGAACCCAAAGCGGGTGCTCTGTGACAACCTAGAGGGGTGGATGGAGAGGGTGTTGTGAGAGAGAGTGGACATATGTACACCTATGGCTGATTCATGTTGATGTATGGCAAAAACCATCACATTATTGTTAAGTAATTATCCCCTAATTAAAAATTTTTAAATGCCAATAAAAAAGTGTGAAAGTTGAAAGACAAAGTCTCAGTTTTATCTTTTAGACGAGGGTCTATATATTGTAGATAGCACAAATGGCAGTAGAGTCTATTTCTACAGTCACGACATATATTGTGTATATATTGCAATGTGCTTCTGCACTTCCTTCCATTAGAGGAGTCTGTTTTCCTAACACTTGAATTTGTGGTTTGCCACTTAACTTCCTTTGGCCAATGGCTTATTAGCAAGCATCAGCAAACAAATACAGATGGTGGGCATCACTGTATGTTTTTGAGTAGACTAGAGATGTTTCCTGGAGGAGGAAATGGCAACCCACTCCAGGATTCTTGCCTGGAGAATCCCATGGACAGAGGAGCCTGGTGGGCTGCAGTCCATGGGGTCGCAGGGAGTAGGACATGACTGAGTAACTGAGCATAGAGATGTTTAAACTAGTTTTTAAGGCAACTCTGATAGTAGTATACTATAAAGGAGGGGAAAGATTAGAGGCAGGGGGGCCCATCAGGAGATATTAGAGATGTAAGTAAAAGGAGCATCTGCAAACAGGCAGTATAGCTGGCATTACCTCTGAAGGTAGAGATACAAGTTATTTTAGAGGTAGGATTGATGGGGATTTAGTAATCCATCAGATAGGTGGGGTTAAGGAGAGAAATCAACCCTGAATATTCATTGGGAGGACTGATGCTGAAGCTCCAATACTTCAGCCACCTGATGCGAAGAGCTGACTCATTGGAAAAGACTCTGATGCTGGGAAAGATTGAAAGCAAAAGGAAAAAGGTAGCCGAGAATGAGAACGTTAGATAGCACCACTGGGTCATGGATATGAATTTGAACAACTCCTAGAGAGCAAATTGGTGGAGGACAGAGGAGCCTGGTCCATGGGGTTGCAAAGAGTTGGACACGACTTAGCAACTGAACAACAACAAGGAGAGAACTGAGTCAAAGGCAACATCAGCTTCTTAACAATGGTATGTGCTGGCAGAGTAGTGCTGCAGGACTGAGGTGCCAGCAGCTCATTCATCTGGAGATAAACAGCAGGCAATGAAGATGAGGCCATGGACACATAACAGCCCCAAGGTACACACTTTCTCATTTTCCGGCTGGCTTGCTTGATTTTGCTATATGCCTGCTTGGTTATTTTATTCTAGGATTCAAACGTTCAAAGGACATTTGTGGGAAAATAAGCCATCATTATAATTCCAACTTACATTTTAATTTTTTCTATGGTTTTGATATTAGGGCTAATCTATTTTCTTCATTACTGTGTAAAATTAACCTAATAATTATGTGGCACAATAGAATAAATAAAATTTATGCCATAGAACTTATTATTCAGTGAGTACCTATGGGAGAGGAAAGACAAATAAACAGTAATGATCACAGTTAGGGTAGTCAGATTTAGCAAATAAAAGTATAGGACATCAATTAAAAGTGAACTTCAGATAAAAAGTCACATAATTAGTCTACCTATGATAAGTAATTATTCTGTCACATAGAATATTTGGTGCATACTTATTAATCTCTTTTTTTTAATCTGAAATTCAAATTTAACTGAGAGACCTGCATTTCATTTGATAGTGCTACCTGAGATGTCTTTTATGGAACATTTCTCTCTGAAATGCTGATGCATATTAAGTGGAAAAGGTGTTCTATGGACTAAAAATTAGGAAAATGCTGGAAACAGCAAGATGAAATAGAGTTCCTTTCTTTCAGGACCTCTCAGAACTTTAAATAAACTATTACACATAGTAAGTCTCCTAAAGCAAGATATCAGCATTTTCCACCTTTTATTTGACCAGATGTTTTCTTGATGTTTTGCAGATATTGTATGGAGGATAGCTGTTAACCTATTTGTGTCTCCACCAGTGTAAGTAATAGGTGGTGTGATGTGGTCAACATGACAGAGGATACAGATATTTAAAATCTATATTCAAGTCCCAGGCCCATCAATCACTGGATGTTTGAAATGGAGCATATCATCAAACTTGTCTGAGTGGCACTTCCTCCTCTAGAGATATCAAAACACCTAATTCAAGAGGAGTCTTCTGAGGTTTGGAAGATACAGCACATGAGAGAGCACTTTGTATACTGAGAAGCCCAATACAGATGCCAAAAACATAACAAGAGGAGAGAAATAAAACAAAGGATCGGACCTAAGAAGGAACTTCCCAACAGGGCCTTGAGCTTCCCATTTGCCAGTGCACCTGTCCCCGGGTCACCCGGCCGCAAGATGCTGTCTGGTTTACTGCATTTTACTTAGCCAACAGAGCTTTGTCGACACCTGCTACTACAGGGTGTTTGCAGATTGTGCTCTTTGGAAGGAGCTTCCATCTCATGATCGTGACTGAAAGCTGCTATCTGGTACTGATTTCACCCATTTCTGTCCCTGAACCTGTAGCTGCATTTAGGAGGATTGATACAAACACAAAAGAAGCAGCCTCTCTGATTCTCTGAAAGTCATTTTAATTTACTTGTTTCCATTATTTATTTCAGTTGACTGTTCATCATTGTCATAACAACTGTAGTTCTTTCTTTGCAAACTTAAAACAGAATTTTGAGGGATGGCAGCTTCTTATAAGCAGCTGGAAACTGATGGGAAATAAAAACAGAGATAAAGCAGAGTCACGGGAGCCAGAGGGGCTTCCTTGAATATGGGGGATCCTTATGAAACTATTTTTCACTGACAAATTATTATTTGTAATGATTCTTCAAACCTAATATTGGTAAATCAGCTATTTGTTAATGGCTTTTAGGAAATATCTAGAACCAGACAGAAATATTAACAAAGATTGTTCATAATATGTTTGTTGGGAGTGAGTTTTCTTTTGTTGGAAGGCACCTGAATCATCCATTTTGGTTTTATTGAACTTTAAATAAAGTCTTTTTCTAGTTTCCAGAGGAAGCTCCTTGTCCCCAAGATAGAATAAATGATAGCAGTATATATGTGTGTACATTTTTAAGATTTTATGTCATTAACCAACACCAAATCAGGAAAGAGACAAGACAACACTGATTCCCAAGTACATTTCTAAGGAATGTGGGGATTTCAGGTTTCTTTTGATTATTAAGGTTTATATGGCTTATTTCTGAAAACTTTTCACATGGTTACTACACTGCCCTCCCATCATTTAGTTCTGAATCCCAGATGATTTGAGACTCTATGAAGGCTCCATTGTCTGTGAAATGATTTCTAATGGTGATACTCAGGGGGATTTCTTCTTCTGAATGCTATAAGTGACCTAACAGAAAAGGGCGTGATTTAACTTGCCAGCTAAATGTGTAACTGTGGCTGCGTAGAACAAATCAAGAGAGCATTTGCTACAAGCTGGCATCCATGTGACCTTTAACATTTTAGTGATATATGGGTGCTGTGAACATAACTGAACTATAACCGAGAGAAAAGAATTTATCCTCTCTCTTCAAGGTATCAGACTCCTAAGAGCATTATCTCACCCAATTTGTTAACAGTAAGAGCTTATTACAGTAAGAACTTGCAAAAGGATGATAGAATGAAAGAGTTTTAATGTATTCTGCCAAAGGGAAATTTACCATCTGGCTGTCTTCATGAATCACATATGCCGAGAATAATATTTTAGAAGATACTGACAACAAGACACAGTAATTTGTAAATGAATATTACTGATGCTGCCCTTTTTAAAGCAATCTGTGGAATAAATCAGTATACAACAACTATAGGATTACAAGTCAAAGACTTGAAATAGGAGAATAATGAAGTATATTACTGTTTTTTGTAATTGTAATAAAGATCCCAAATCTTTAAAATGTAATTACTTTGATGCAAATTTCACTGTTACCATATGCATCCTCTCAATGTGCTCCACAAAATAGGTAGGATAGGAAAATATATCATGAAGCCAAGACTACAAAAAAAAGTCTTACTGGCAAACACTGTCAGGCAATTAAAGACCACAGAAATATGTCATTGGTTCCCTACAGCACAAATCTTGAAAGTGTTATTAATAGAAGACTTCAATTTTCAATACATATAGCTAGGTCTAAAGACATGATTTTAACTTTTAGAAAAAGTAAAACATAATTTAAAATTGTGGAAACTCAGTTAGGAATTTGGGGATAAGCAAATATTTTCTAGCAGTAGTCTGACAATATTCTTGCTTTCAGTTCAGTTCAGTTCAGTCGCTCAGTTGTGTCCAACCTTGCAATTCCATGAATTGCAGCACGCCAGGCCTCCCTGTCCATCACCAATTCCTGGAGTTCACTCAAACTCACGTCCATTGAGTCAGTGATGCCATCCAGCCATCTCATCCTCTGTCATCCCCTTTTTCTCCTGCCCCTAATCCCTCCCAGCATCACAGTCTTTCCCAGAGTCAACTCTTTGCATGAGGTGGCCAAAGTATTGGAGTTTCAGCTTTAGCATCAGGCCTTCCAAAGAACACCCAGGACTGATCTCCTTTAGAATAGACTGGTTGGATCTCCTTGCAGTCCAAGGGACTCTCAAGAGTCTTCTCCAACACCACAGCTCAAAAGCATCAATTCTTCAGCACTCAGCTTTCTTCACAGTTCAACTCTCACATCCATACATGACCACTGGAAAAACCATAGCCTTGACTAGACGGACCTTTGTTGGCAAAGTAATGTCTCTGCTTTTGAATATGCTGTCTAGGTTGGTCATAACTTACCTTTTAGAGATCATAAATTTAAAATGAAAACTAGGAAATACACGTGCTTTTTCTTATTTGTTTGGAAAGGGTATTAAAGAAATGTAAGAAAAGAAGAGTCTCATAGATAGTGACAATTCTTCTATCATAAACTGGATGATTTAAACCTGATTATATGTGGGGTGAGAATCTAAATTTTAAATGCCTTTCTTTTCTCCATGTCAGTGATGGTTCTAATATTGCCATATTATCCTGTTGGTTGGTAAAGGATCATAAAGAAGTTTTTCTAATGATGGAGGGATTACAAGAAAGTCAAGTCTGTGGTCAGTGAGGAGGAGGACCATGACAACTGCCACTTTCCAAAACAAGAAGTATATATCTTACTTCTCTGAAAATTAAGAGGAAACTTTCTGCAAAGGAAAAGATACATTCTGGCAATATTTCTGCATATTTTTTCTTTTATTTCATTGTTCCATAAGGCTAAGTGTTTTTTATTTTTTCCAAAGAATTGCAGTGTATTAGCTAGATATATTTATCTTGTGAATCTGGCAAAGTCCTGTAGTTTCATAATGATCACTATAATATATAGTAGAATATATAGTATATTTTATCATATACTGTATATAATTGTAGCTTCTTTCTGAATATATACATTTGCATGACAATTAAGTGGCACTTCGGGAGCTATTTTCTCTTTTTTTAGTCTCCTGAGGTATAATCTCAAGGGACAAAAAAAGTACATTCTCATTCACCTCTATTTTTTTTCCACAAACTTTAAGAAGGAAAGATAGTTAATAGCACCTGGATATGAAATTGAATCAGTATGAACACCAAGCTGTTAGAGATTCCAAAAGATGTCGAAGGGCCTGTGGATGATTTTTGCTTTTTTCTGAGATTTAAGAAATACTGCATGAATGTTTGGGCTTCCCTGGTGGCACAGTGGTAAAGCATGCACCTGCCAATGCAAGAGACTTGGGACCCACCTCTGGGTCGGGAGGATTCCCTGGCGGAGGAAATGGTAACCTGCTCCAGTATTCTTGCCTGGAAAATTTCATGGACAGAGGAGCCTAGCAGGCAACAGTCCATGGGTTCATAGTCGGACATGACTCTACATGCAGGTACGAGAATGTTTTGGAAATAATTCAGGGGGAAAAAAAACACTGGTGGAGGTAGGGAAGCTCTGTGCTCAGTGAAGAGTGCAATTCTCAAATTACTATCTGAGAGGATAATTTAAAAAGAATTGTAGGAGGACTTCCCCAGTGGTCCAGTGGCTAATTCTGTACTCCCAATGTAGGGGGGTGGGGCCGAGTCTGATCCCTGGTCAGGGAACTAGGTTCCACACACTCCAACTAAAGATTCCACATGCCAAGGAAGATTGAAGATCCTGCATGCTGCAACTAAAACTTGGTGCAGCCAAATAAAAACATATATATATATATATAAAACTGCAGGAATAGAGCTGTAGGCAGAAGAAATCTGAATATTTAATAACCATTTTCATTTTGTTTATTTCTAGCAAGTGTGGAAATATAGCCAAAAAACATATGTAGGAACAGGTTTCTCAAACATATGAGCTGTAGACTAAGTCCTCAGTCTGGTGAATTATTTGTTCTTATCTAAACTGGAAATGATGAGGAGTAAAGATTATACTTATGACCAACCTAGATAGCATATTCAAAAGCAGAGACATTACTTTGCCAACAAAGGTCCATCTAGTCAAGGCTATGGTTTTTCCAGTGGTCATGTATGGATGTGAAAGTTGGACTGTGAAGAAAGCTCAGTGCTGAAGAATTGATGCTTTTGAACTGTGGTGTTGGAGAAGACTCTTGAGAGTCCCTTGGACTGCAAGGAGATCCAACCAGTCTATTCTAAAGGAGATCAGTCATGGGTGTTCTTTGGAAGGCCTGATGCTAAAGCTGAAACTCCAATACTTTGGCCACCTCATGTGAAGAGTTGACTCATTGGAAAAGACCCTGATGCTCGGAGGGATTGGGGGAAGGAGAAAAAGGGGATGACAGAGGATGAGATGGCTGGATGGCATCACCAACTCGGTGGACATGAGTTTGGGTGAACTCCGGGGATTGGTGAGGGACAGGGAAGCCTGGCATGCTGCAATTCATGGGGTTGCAAAGAGTCGGACACGACTGAGCAACTGAACTGAACTGAACTATTATACAGAAGAAACACTATTAATCTGGCATGATAAGTATATGAAGAAAAAGTGAAGAAAGAGCAATGTAAAAATAACTGGGACCTAGTATGTTGGTAAGTTACAAGCTATTTATGATTTTTAACATTAGAAGAGATGACAAGTGGTTCTATTTTAAGCTTTAAAAATATGTGTAACAGTTTCAGGGTAGTAAGACTGGATGGATTTTTCTTTAAGTCCATGTAATTATAAACTGCTTTAACCAACAGTACCATAGAACATAATATTTAAAGTTTAGAGTTAAACACAAAGTTATATTTTGATGAAATCATAAATTTATGTGAATATTTGATTATTTTTATGACCTGGAGGGTGGAAAAGGCTATATGTATACACAAAGAAGAAGAAACCCCCAAAGAAAATACAACTGATTGGGCAACACAGAAATCTCTTACATATCAGAAGACGCTGTAAGTAAACTTAAATGCAAATAACTAACTGGGAGAGGGGGAGAATATATAAATACAAGCTCATGATGAGCTTCACTGATCCAACCTGGCTTATTTGTTTATAAACGCTCCTTATAAGAAGTTTGGTAGGAAAAGAAGTTGACATCATAGGGTAAGTCATATCCACCTGATTATTTGATTAATGACCTTCTTCCTTGCAGCTAGAATCACATGTGACACAAACATTTTTACACTGTGCCCATCATTGCTGTAACCAATTCTCAATTTTGTTCTTTCTGGCTATTTATCTGAGCCATTAGCTACTGCCAATGATGTATCCCTTAAATGTTGATACTTTGTTTTCGTTTTCATCTAGTTTGAGATATTTTCTAATTTCTCTTGTGATTTCTTTTTTAACTAATGAGTTATTCAGAAATGTATTATTTAACACTCAATTACTTTGGGATTTCCCAAATGTCTTTCTGTTGTTGATTCCTAATTTAATTCAATTATGGTTGGAATGCATAGTTTGTATGATTTCAACTGTTTTAAATTTATTGATACTTTTCTTTCTTTTTAAAAATAGCTTAGCATGCAGTTTATCTATCCCAGAGAATATTCCATATGTACTTGAAAAGAAAGGGTATTGTACTGTGTCAGACATGTTAGCAGCAAGGTCAAACACTTTATAAAGATTAAAGTGTCTTTTATAAATAGCATATAGTTGGATCTGTTGATTTTTAATCCAGTCTACAATCTCTGCCTTTTTTCTTTTGGTTATACCACATGGCTTGTGGGATCATAGTTTACTGACCAGGGATTGAAACTGTATCCTTAGCAATAAAAGTCTGGAGTCCTAAACACTGGACCATCAGGGAATTTCCTAATCTCTGCCTTTTCATTGAAGTGTTTAGCCCATTCAAATTTATTATAATTATTTGATGTGGCTGGATTTGTACCTACAATCTTACTTTTGTTTTCTACATATTCCATGTCTTTTGTTTCTCAGTTCCTTCTTTACTCCTCTGTTAATCTATTTTTAAAAATAATTTATTTATTTATGACTTTGCTGGATCTTCGTTGCTGTGTGCTGGCTTTCTCTAATTTTAGAGATGGGAGGGGGCTACTATTTGCTGTGTTGAGCAGGATTCTCATTGCAGTGACTTCTCCTGTTGTAGAGCACGGGCTCTAGGTACCTGGGCTTCAGTATCTATGGCACCTGGGCTTAACAGCTGTAGTGCACAGGCTTAGCTGCTTCGAGGAATGTGGAATCTTCCCAAACCAGGGCTCAAACTCGCGTCACCTGCATTGGCAGTCAGATTCTTAACCGTTAGACCACTAGGGAAGACCCCAAATATTTTTTATTAGGCTATTTTATTTCTTCTGTGAAGTTTTTTCGCTATAATTTTTTGTGTTATTTGTGTGTGTGTGTGTGTCTATGGTTATTCTTGGGCTTCTCAGATTGGGTAGTGGTAAAGAACCCGCCTGCCAATGCAGGAGACGCAGGAGTTGCAGGTTCAATCCCTGGGTTAGGAAGATCCCCTGGAGGAGGAAATGGCAACCCTCTCCAGTATTCTTGCCTGGAAAACTGCACAGAGGAGCCTGGAGGTTATAGTCCAGGCGGCTGTAAAGATTAGACACAACTAAGCTACGAAGCACGTAAATATATATAACATATAGGCATTAACATGTGATTTTATCTTTGTACAGCCTACTTTTGGTTAGTTCAAATAACTATAGTTAGTAAATATTCTTAGTTATTAAGTAAATATTGTAAACTTATTCCAATACAATTTCATTTTTTTCTCATCTTTGTGTTATTATTCTCAAGCACATTCAGTTCAGTTCAGTTCAGTTCAGTCGCTCAGTCGTGTCTGACTCTTTGCGACCCCATGAATCGCAGCACGCCAGGCCTCCCTGTCCATCACCATCTCCTGGAGTTCACTCAGACTCACGTCCATCGTGTCTGTGATGCCATCCAGCCACCTCATCCTGGGTCGTCCCCTTCTCCTCCTGCCCCCAATCCCTCCAAGCACATTACATTTGTACATTTTATAAGCTGAAGAACATAGTCTTACACTTAAAAAACATTGATCCCTATATTTAGCATTTCTGGGGTTCTTCTGAGTTACCATGTGATGTCATTTCCTTTTAGTCTGAAGGTCTTCTTTGTAAGAAAGATCATTTCCTCTCAGTCTGCAGGTCTTTTCTCAGATGAAAGATCAATTATCAACGAATTCTCTTAGATTTTGTCTACTGGGGATGTCTTAATTTCACTTTCATTTCTGAAGGATAATTTTACTTGACAGAATTCTTTGTTGACACTGTGTTTTCTTTCAGCATTTTGAATATTCTATCTCTCTTGTGACTTCCATTGTTTCTGATGAGAAGTCACCTGTTAATTGTATTGTTTCATGGGAATGAAAATGTGATGCACTATTTTTGTCTTGCTGCTTTCAACATTTTCTCTTTTCTTTCAACAGTCTGGCAAAATATGTCTGTGCTTAGGTCTCTATTTATCCTTCTTGAGATTCAGTGGATTCTAGGATCTGTATTTTTTTTTTTTTTTTTTAGCAAACTGGGGAAGTTCTCAGCCACTATTTATTCAAATGTATTTTCAGAACTTTTTTCTTCTCTTGCTTGGATTTTTGTTTTATGTATGTTGGAATGTCTGATAGTGTCCCCCACATCTGAGAATGTTTATTTTTGTTTCTTAAATTGGATGATTCCTATTGATTTATCTTCAAGGTCACTTATTCCTTCTTCTGCCATCTCAAATCTGTTATGAAACTCACTTACTTAATTTTTTATTTCGATTATTCTATTCTTCAAATACTGAACTTTTATGTGGTTCTTTTAATTCTCTCCTCTAATAATTTTCTTGGGGGAGCGTCTAAAGTCAATGGAAAGCTGCCGATGGACCTTAAGTAGGATAGTGACATGATCTAACTCACAGATTCTACCATCTTCCCTCTTCCTTTTTTTCTCTACTGGGCAAGGAATATATTTCCAACTTCTATAGCATCTGTCTTCTTATAGGGAGTTTATGGTTCTTTTTTGTAGTTTCAATTTATTGAGATTACCCATTCATTGAATTATTGCCATTATATTTACTTCTTTGAACATATTTATAATAGCTGGATTGGAGTATATGTCATATTGCTGATAATTTTATAATCTGGGCCCTATCAAAGTCCATTTCCATTGACTCCCTGTACCCACTCCCAGGTATAGATTATATCTTATTTCTTTCCATGTCTAGCAATTTTGGGTTGAAAAGTGGACATTTTAGATACTGTAGCCACTCTGAGGTTTTTTTGAAAGGGACTGAGGTTTTCTTGAAAGGGAGGGGGGCTTGTTGGTTATTTTTAGTAATGTGCCCTGAACATAAACCACAGAATGTGTCTCTCCTGTATCATTCATCTGCTTATGTCTTTTCAGTGTTTATACTTTTTTTGTTACAGCCTGACTTTCAGGAAGTCATCACTGTGTCAACATAATTTAGTGGTTAGGCCACTAATTTGGGCAGAGTTGTGCCTGGGTAGCTCAGCTGGTAAAGAGTCCACCTGCAATTCAGGAGACCCCAGTTCAATTTCTGGGTTGGGAAGTTCCCCTGGAGAAGGGATGGGCTATTCACTTCAGTATTCTTGGGCTTCCACAAGAATGGTGGCTCAGATCGTAGAGAATTTGCCTGCAATGTAGGAGAATTGGGTTTGATCCCTGGGTTGGGAAGATCCCCTGGAGGAGGGCATGGAAACCCACTCTGGTATTCTAGAGAATCCCCATGGACAGAGGAGCCTGGCAGGCTACAGTTCATGAAGTTGCAAAGAGTCATAAATGACTGAGCAACTAAGCCCAGGTGTTCGTGTATCTCAAGGTCATAATGCTTCTATCCTGCATTGAAGTGATTTTTGTGTGCACTGGGGGATACTTTAAACTTTGAAGTCAGTTCTCAACTCCCCCTTTCCTAGAACTTTTTTGCCATGCATTGCTATATCCCAGTGGCCATGCACTGCCATATCCCAGCGGCCCCTGGGTATGTGGAGAGTTTATATCAGGTTATCTGTGTATGGCTCTCTTATTTCTAGGATCTCCCTGTTAAGTTTTCTGACTAGTCAACCATCCATCTCTACTGGAATGCAATCTTGGTTTAGCAAAACCATAATGTTTTCCCTGTTCATTTCCATTCTATACCACCACTTTTAGCTGAAGAGTCATGATATTTTCATCTTTTACTCTAAATCTAGTCCAGACCTCTCTATAAACAAAGTTTCCTGTCCAGGGCTGGTCATGCTGCATTCCTGTCAACTGAGTCAGTCACAGAAGACACTATATGACTCCATTCATATGAAAGTTCAGAATAGGGAATCTAATAGAGATATAAAGTAGATTAATGGTTGCTTAGGTCTGGGAGGAGACTGGAATATGGAGAGGTGGTGTGGGGTGATAGCTGGAAGGTAGAGTTTCTTTTCTGAGGTGATAAAAATATTGAAAAATTGTGGTGATAGTTGTACATTTCTGTGAGCATACTAAAAATTACTGTTCAATTTAAATGTGTGAATTCTATGATATGTAAATTATATCTCCATAAAGTTAAAGATAAAAAGGATAAACACAGAGTTGTAGCCAAGAGCTATATAAGACAAAAATATCATGATCAGAATACAGACTCCAAAGGGGTAGGGAAGAATTCTGCATAATCCAAATAATGGCTGTAAGAAATTATCAGCAAACTGAATGGAAGTGTAGAATTCTCTTAATAGAGACCAAGTGCTAAAATTAAAAGAGATTATAAGTGAAGGAAGGAAAGAATGAATTATGGAATAGTGTAAAAATTCAGGAGACAGAGGTTATTAAACTCAATTCAAGTTGTATGGTATAGCGTTGGGATCTCCTGTTGGCACAATGACTTTTAAAAACAGTTCACTGAATTCCTATGACTCTGATAAAAGCATCCTAAACTTAATTCTTCAACCCATGTTTCAGTCTTAAATCTCTTACTGTTGAGTAACCATAACTAACCCTTTCCATGTTCTATGTAAAAATCTGTTTCCTTAACAAAATGAACCTTCATACAGGGAAGCTAAATAAATAAGTATAAAGAGGATATAGTCTGAGATCTTTGTATTAAAGTAAAAAGAATCTGGGTAATCATAATTCGAAGATGTTTTAAAAGTCTCATCCACTTGAAACAAAAAGGTATAAGGGAATTTTATGAAGCATATAAATAGTATTAGAATGTTCAAGACAACTTGAAATTTTTATTTGTAAATTTAACTTCTTATTTTTAGAAGAGGAAGATTTACTTAAGTTACAACTTTGTCTTGTCAGATATTTGCTATACTTAAAAAGAAACTGTTTATACATTTTAAAATATTTAACTAACTTAAGTTCATAAATGGGCTGTAATATTTGATTTAATCAAACATCGGTCTATCAAATTTGATTTAAACATTGATCAAAGAATCTATGGAAACAATTTTATACATGTTTTCATATATATTTTTTACATTTCATCACATAAAAACTGGTGTGAATTTGTAGACTAAGATATTTAGAAGAGTAGGATTCAGCCAAGGTGAATATGTGGCTAAATTAGAGTTTTTCTTTCAATGGTAGGGACCAAAAAGACAGAGTATCTATGGAGCACATTTTGATGCACAGAGGGCAAGAGGGGAATGTATAACATTAATACAGTTGCAATAGCAGCAGTGATATAAATAAATAAGAAAGATCACTAGTTACAGATGAGCTTATAATTAAGGCTGAATGTCCATACATTCCATTAGTGGAATTGGAGAAGCGGCAGAGAGCATGAAGATTTCCAGGTTGCAGCTAGTATTTCAGTANCAGCTTGCATCCCAGGGAGGTGACCGCTGACCTCCTGTGTCCCCATCAGGATAAATGCTGCCCCTTCACCAGTCTGGGAGATCAGCTGAGTGTCCTGTCTCGAGATCTGTGCCCAGGCAGCAGTAGCCCAGCCCAAAGCAAACCCCAAGTGCCAGCAGAGGGCCCAGCTCTCTTGTCCACCCATGTACGAGGCTTCAGGATTGTCCCTGATGTGAGACAAGTGTGCACTTGGTCTCAGGATGAAACTACCTGGTCATCGTCATGGAGGAGCTCCAGAGGACTACCCAGGGGGTCTTCCTGGTGGAGGAGGGCCCCACAGGGAATGGCAGGCCTCAGGTGGACTACAGGGACCTGAACATAAGCAGTGATGGAGGAAGAAGCTGGGATGCCGGGAGCCATCCACTAGGCGAGCCTTTGTTGAACGCCTAGTGTTTGCCAGCTCTTGGCTCACTAAGGAAATGAGCTGAGAGGCCCTCCACCCCCAGAAAAATCTAGACTTAGCCGAGGCTCACAGCTCATGCCCAAAGGCCACGCAGCCTCATGGCCTCCTGCTGTGGTTGTTGGATCCCAGAGGGGCTTCCTCCCCTGCAGGCAACCCACCTGCCTTCGGAGGACCCAGGGAATGAGGTGACCCAGGACTGGGAGGGGCATGCAAAGGACTGCAAAGAGTTGGCCTGGACTACTGGGGGGTGCTCTGCAAGGAGAGACTGCCTGAGGTCTGGCCACTGTGTCCATTTCAGCTCTGGGCTGGACAGCTGGGACACCTTAACCACTGGACAGACCTTTCTGTGACGTGACTGTCGGCTGTGCAGGTCCCCCTCTGGGAGTCCCTTCACCCTCTGACTTGTGCTTGCGCCCAAGCCCTGAGATGGGTAAGGTCTACCAAGACCAGGCATTCCTGGCAGCCCCACTGAGGAGGGAATGGAGCCAACAGGGTGGAGCCAGGCTCCAGGCTCAGCCTCGGGAGGTGCAAAGCCGCTGCCCCCTACCCCAACCCCCCAGGCTCCCTGATCACCCCCTGGCTTCAGAAGCCCCGCCCCACCCACGCAGCCTTTCCCCCTGGGCTGCCTGCCCCAGCCCCACCAGCCACCTCAGCCAGAGCTGAGGACGCCCCACCCTCTGGGAGGAGCTGCTGGGAGCTGTCCCTGGTACCGCCAGGCAGCGGCAGCCTGACCGCCCTGGTGAAAGCCAAAAGCTGGCTCGGCTGCGAGCACACCGCCGCCTGGTGTGCCTCCCCACCAGCGGTGAGGGTGCAGAGGACACTCTTCCCTCTGAGGTCCTAGCAAGGCTAGTCACTGGCTCTCCACCGCTCCCCAAAGGGGTGCCCCCCACCCACTGCTGCCCTCCCTACTGGCTGCTCTTGTGGCCTTTGGGCATACACACAGGTCAGGCCCCCACTCCAGCAGTGGGAGGATCCACAGATGTCCAGCCTGGCCAGAGTCCGGTAGCATCAGGGAGCGAGACCTGAGGCCTCCGCACCCTCGTAGCATCAGTGGTGACACCTGTGGTTGCTGGCCTGCAGGGCAGGAGGGAAGCCAGGGAGGGGAGGGGCAGGCTGGAGGGGTGGGGGCAAACCAGTGGTTGGGTGCAGTGTGGGACCTGAAGGGAATGAAGGAGCCCCCCACCCGTCCTCCAGCTCCTCCCCCTCCTCCAAGAGCTCCGGGGCCTCAGGCCATCCTGTGCATGGGGCAGGGAGAAGGAGGGCTCCTGGGTCCTCCTTGGTTCTGTAAGAAAGATCACATGGAGACAGTTCCTCTCTCCCTCCCGCCTGCCTCTCTTTCCCTAGGACCGCTAGATGGATGTGTTTCAACAGATTCCGAGCTGATAAAATCTTATTTATCTTCGACTGTTGACACGGAGCCGTCAGGACTTGCCTGTTCGGGGATGCGTGTGTTCCTTCGTGTTTGCAGGAAATGGTTCGCCCAAACGCTGGTGTGTGCCCATCCCGCCCCCACCAGCTCTTCCCCTCAGATCCACGCCTCCCCGTCCCCCGCCCAGCTCACGATGGGCCTGGCCTGGCTGGAAGCCGCAGGCCTGGCAGGGCTGGTGCGGGGGTGATGGGGGAGAGGGCGGCGGGTGGCGGGCACGGCGTGGTGGCTGTTAATTTCCTTGCACCCGCTCCCCGGCAGCAGGGTGCCCGGCATGGGCAGGTTTGGGCAGGAGCAGAGTGGAGAGGTGATAATAACTTGTCTGTCATTTTCCAGGGACGTGTAGCGTCTTGCAAACCGCAAATACCGTTAACCAGCTTGGGTGAATCTGTTACAACAGATTCTGGGAGACGGGGCCTGCAGTGGGGGCTTTATTTTTTTTAATGATTTTTTTATAGACCACTTTTATCTGCTTTCTGTGTGTGTGTGTGCATGCATGCGCTGGTGCTCACACCCACGTTTCTCCCTGCTCTTGGGTTATGGACCCTTTGAGGACCTCCTCAAGACCACAGACCCTGACTCACCCTAGAAAAGCTCCTGAGTAGATCAGCAGAGCGCTTGGCAAGAAGCTTCATGGGGTCCCAGGCAGCTTCCAAAACTCATAAGAACCCCTGGTTCAGCCTCCTTTCTCCCCCCAGGGGAGGAGGCCTCCCAGGGTGACACAAACCACAGGGACAGTGCCCCTTACTCCTGGCCACCCCCCCATTACTGGCACAGATCCACTCCCACACTCCCGTCTTCACTCAGCCAAGAGGGACTGAGGACATGGGGAGCTCTGACAGACGCCAGCGAGGTGACCGGCCTGGGGGGTGTGGGAGCACCTATGACCATCACCTCAGCCTGCGACAGGGCACCCACGCTCAGAAGGCAGCGAAGGTCTTCACTGGAAACCCACACACAAGGAAACCCATGGCCAACACTCCACCCTGGATGCGGGTCTGGTGGCTGGAGGATCCAGGGAACCTGGGATGCCCAGGGCGGCAGCTGGCGCCTGGCCAGCCGAGAAGAAAGGCCACTATGATTCCTCAACAGCGCCCCACTTGGGATGGGGTGGCGTGGGAGATGCTTCTGCTGACACCTCCGCAAAGCTGGATGGCCCAGGCTCCCCTCACCAGGAGCCCAGCGGACCTGGAGGTGGAAACAGGCTGTGCTGGTGCTGAGAGACCCTCACTACCATCTTGGGGAGGCCCTGGAGGCTGTGGTCTAGAAGCTGTCCACCGGAGAGAGAGAGGGGCCTGCAGGGACACCCTCAGCGAGCTGCACCCCCAAACCAGCCCACTCCTCGTCTGGGCTGCCAGGGGAAGTGGCTTTGTCCTGGGCTAAAATCAGGGGCGAGGTGGACAGCAGGTGTGTGCTGAGATGACCCAGGAGAGAGGCTCCACTGGGCACCAGGCCTGCTGTGCAGGGTGGCCAGCGGGGCAGGAGCCGAAGGCCCACCCAAATCCTGGCCAGACTGGGGGCACAGACCAGGTGGGTCTGTGGAGGCCATGTCCACTGGTCGAGGCCGGGAAGCCCATGAGTGGGCGCAGTTGCCCCGCACTCTCAACAGGGCTCCCAGGGCCACCTGCATGGCCACCGTTTACTGACACCTTCTCTGTGCTGGGTCCACTGGCACACAACCTCCCCCTCGAGGTCACCCTCTCACCCTGTTTTAGCAACGCGGAGCTCTGCCTCCAAAAGCTGGGGTGGTGCAGCCCTGAGCCCTTGAGCTCCATCTCCAGACCCCTTGTCACCACTGGGCTTGACTTGGGGCCGTGAAGACCACGTAGCTCAAAGAGGCAGGTGGACAAGGACACAGGGCCAGCTGTACCGCCCTTCATCCCAGCTCGCTGAGCCCCACCCTCTTGGGACAAGGGGACCAACAGGCAGGAGCCTGACCTGCCCTGTCCTGCTGGGGAGGGGGTGTCCCCCTCGACCACAGAAGGAGCATAAGACAGCCTCCTGGTGCAGTGAGGGGTGTCCAGGTGGGGATTGTTGGGGGGCAGCTAGCTGGGGGTGGGGCAGCAAGCTGGGGTGGAGCCAGCTGTCCTGGATGCTCCAGCCCCAACTTTTCTGTCTAGATGCTGTGTGATGAGCCTCAGTTCCGACCCTGAAGGGCTGTGTCGAGTCACCAGCTTCCCCATGAACAGTGCTTGGGGGCTCCTGGCACACAGGGGGTCCTACTGTCTCCTCCCTCACTTTGGTCCCTCCAGGAGGAGGGAGCTGCCCAGAGGCCGGCCATGCCCATGGCCCCAGTGACACCCTCAGGGGCAGGTGAGGACCCTGGGCTCCATCTGGTCTGTGTTCAGTGACCCAGACACAACATGTGATCAGCCTGGACCCCGAGGAGGAGAAGGACGGGCCCCCACCCCCTACTCCCAGGGCACAAACAGCATCACCATCCAAAGCACCAAACTTCAGTTCTGCTGGGTCCAAACTCGGTTCCTCTGCCCAGAAACTTGGCTTCTGACTTTGCCAGCCTGTCTGTGCTGGCCTCCTTTGAAGTCCAGTGTCCCTGCCTGCAGTGGGCATACCCCTTGGCTGGCCTCATGGAGAGAGCGCTCTGGCCAGAACCCAGCTAGCAGGGCCGTGGCCAGGCCTCAGAACTGCCCGACATGAGGCAGCGTGGGGAGGCTGCCTACCAGCCCAGCTCTGATCCAGTGCTGGGAGGGCCCACGGGATGGCCGGGGGAGGAGGCCCCCACTATGCTCACCCTACCCACCTCGTGCCTTTTTGAGTTGTCGTGGCCTTGTCGGCATGGTGAAGGCAAGGGTCAGTGGCCAGCTTCCACTCACAGGACAGTCCCAGAGCCTCTGCTTGTGGGCATGCCATTCTGGACACTGGGCTGTTCAGTGCGGGCAGTCATTCCCCCAGCTCCCTGGAGCTTCTGGATGGCCTGGGGGCATCGGGGCCAGAGCTGAACCAGCTGCAGGAGGCTGAGGGGACGCAGGGAGGGGAGGCTGGGCAGTGGCCACGGCAGTGCCAGACACTCAAGGTGGCCTCCTGGAGGGCTGTCACGTTGGTCCCAGCAGGAGCCCTAAGGAAGCACCTTCCTGCCTCTGACCTTCCTGCCACGGCTGCCACAGGTAAGCCCCCAGTTGGGGACCACCGTTAAAGCCACACCCTCCAGCCAGGAAGCAGTGAGAGCGTTTCTTCACTAAACCCCACTCCCGGCCAGCAGAAGAGAAACCCCAGGACCTGCATGCCCTGGACACGGTGGGTGGCCATTTCTCAGCTTTTAGTACAGGTGGCTGCAATTGAAGTTTTCGCTGGAACTTTTAACTAGACAGTGAAGGGTCCGAGGCAGGGAGTACTGACTTCTGAATGTCTGATCCCATGCAGCGCAGCACGAGGCGCTCCCATCACACCAGCACCACCGGGGCCCGTCCCCCCTGGGCACTAGAGGCACTGGCTGCTCCGCCCCCAACACCAGGGCCCCACATAGGAAGGGGGCCTCGCCCTGGTAAGTCTGTGATCCTGAGGACTCCGCCTCCAGGCCACTGAGTGGTTTTCCCACTGATCACCTACTTCACCCAACCCTGTGTACGTTTCACAGGGGCTTTCCTGCCCTAGAAATTCTGAGGGATCCATGAACTTGAACTTGGTTTCCAAGTTCGGGATCTGAAAAAACTCCAAAGCAGATTTCCCTGATAACCAACCACAGGGACCCACTTGGCTTGGATGCAAAGCCTCCACTCACTGCTCATCTGTGACCTTCATCCCGAGCTTCCCATGGCCAAGGTCCAGGGCACTCAGCCCCCTGCCGCTGCAGCAGTAGTTCTAGGAGAAACCGAGGTGGGGTCTCCCCTTCTGCCCTCACTTTCCCACCCAGAAAGGGGGCTAAGGGAACCTGAGAGTGAGCTGAGAATGGCGGGCCTGGCTGAGGTGTGGCAAGAAAGGAAGAGAGGCGGGTCCCATGCCCAGCTCCCCTGACCCCCAGGCTCTCCTGGCCTGTGGCTACTTTTACTTTTGAGCCTGGTCAGACCCAATCGTTCTAATTATAAAATGCTCTTGAGTTTTCGTTGGTCAATAAGAAGCAGAGAGAGAATGTGGCCAGGCAGACTCCACCCGCCCAAGGGCAGCTGTTACTCACTCGCTGACAGTGATCACAGGCTGCTGGGGGCCTGGGTGCTTCCTGCCATAGCCATTGGCAGGCCCTGGACCTCTGAGGGGTCAGCTCCCCTTACCACTGGTCCCCTGGGTCCTAGGGGTGTCTGCAGACCCAGCCCTCAGAGCTGGGAGAAGGCTACTCCTTAGATGTGCCCCACAGAGGTACACAAGCTGTGCCTACAAGCTAAGTAATGAAAGCCAGGGGTCAGGCTGCTGGGGTTCCAACCCCTCTCTCCCTTTGCTGATGGGTGACCTTGAGCAGGGACCTGGCCACCCGAGCCTTATCAGTAAAGTGGGGAGACCCTGGGAGCCTACAGCATGTACTGGGGTGCTCTTGGTGGGGCCTGCCCACAGAGGGACCCTGCAGGGGCACTGTCGATCCACAAACCGGTCACCCCCAAATCCACAGAGCTGTGTCCAACTCAGAAAAAAGTCCCAGGAGATGAGAAATGACATGGATCACACTGTGCCCTTTCCACAGCCCCACACTTCCGAGATGGACCCCCAAACCCAGGGGCTTCTTTACAAGAACCTTGGGGTGGGAGGTGGCAGCTGCCCTGGGAGCACCCCTCAGCAGCAGGGACTCAGGGCTCCTCTCAGGGGCCCCCAAGCTGAGCTCTGTGACCTCCAGGAGCAGGACTCTCTGGCTGCTTGAGTGGACAGAAGGAGAAGAGGTGACCCCTACCTCGGGCCACAAGCCAGGCACTGACACCCCAAGTCTAGCCACAAGAAGCCCTGCCCCCAAGCTCGATATAGGGTGAGGTTTGCTGAAGACCCTCCCTGAGTGTGGTGCACCCGATTCCCCTAAATAACCCACGTTTCATCTCCACAATGTACATTGTTAGGACTCTTCCTTCAGTTTCAAATACGTATAATTGCTCCTGGTGCCAGTAAAAGGTATTAATTCCACTTATGCATTCCATAAACTTTTAGGATAACGCAATTGATACCACGATCATGTTGGGACACCTCCACTATTACTTTCCTGCTTGCAAACCTCTGAGGGGCTGGAAAGTTTTCTCCCAAATCCATTAGTGTTGACTCAGCCCCGTTCTACCCAGGAATCCCATGAAGTGCCTTTGTGTTTCCTGGCCCCCCACCATGTGCCTCTAGGAGGGGCATCTGTGGGCCAGCTAGCTCCCAAGAGAGACAGATGGACACATTCCCCACTGAGTCTGAGGGCAGCTGGAGGTCACTGAGGGGTTCTGTCCAGGCTGGCGGGCTGTCCATAGGTCCCCCAGGGGCCAGCTGTGCCCTCACACTCCCGCATACCCACACCATCTCGCCTCACAGCGGCCTGCCCTATGCGCCATCAGCAGTGCCACCCAGTCTGCCCAAGGCGACCGTAGATGCCCAGCTGGGCCAGGGCTCTGACCACAGCAAGTCGCCCTTCTGCCCTCGGAACCCCCTTCCCAAACCTCCAGAACACCAAGGACGGCCCTTCCCTGGCTCGCAGGCTCAGCCTGGGAGCAGGGGGAGGCTGGGCTGGGTTGGATAGCATCCAGACGCCCTCACAGGGGCTGCTGCTGCTCTCTGCTCCCTGGGTGACTCTTGTCACCAGCTGTCCCCACACTGACAATGTCGGGGGCCTTCCGGGGTGGGAGTGACCATCAAGAGGTCAACAGAGGGCAACCTGCCATGTCCTGGGGAGGGTGTGGAACAGGGACCCGGGAACCAGGCACCTCCATCCCCAGCCTGGCTCCACCCACCCACCAGCCCAAAGAGCATCAGTGCCCAAGGGCGTCAGCCTCATTCACACCTGTGAGCTCTCATGGTGCCTGTCTCTCTCCAAAGCACAGAAGGGCCCCCAAAATGGACAAGCCACAGCCAGGATGCTCACTGCCAGGGGATGGGGTTACAGAACCTCCTGTGATAGTGCCCTGACCGGCCACACGCCCACCTGGCCTTGACCCTGCCCCTTATTCAGTCTCAGGAAGAGCCCAGGCCCCTCCTCTGGCTGCTCAGTTACCTGCCACCCACCGCTGGGTTCCTGGAGGAGGGGAGGGGCTGTCAGAACCCTGGGCAGCAACCAGGAGGCGCTGGCACACGTGTGTGTTTAAGAACATGTCTGCATGCCTGCACATGTGATCCCATGTGCGCACAGTATCTGCAGGTATGCATGTGAACACGTGTGCTGTGGTGTGCATGTGTGTGTTATGTGTCTGCATGTGTTCGCATGTCTGTACATGTCTGCATGTGTGTTCACACGTCTGTGCATGTCTGCATATGTGTGCTATGTGTGCGTGTCTGCACACGTGTTCATGTTTGTGCATGCATATCTGAGTGTTGCATGCACGCTTATGTGCACATATCCTATGAGCTGAGGGCTCCAGGCCTTTCTGAGCCCTCAGTGTGGGTATGAGACCTGAAGTCTCAGGCACACAGGTCAGAGCAGATCCATCCAGGGCTGTGGGACTCGCAGCGGGCATTGGCCAAACAGAAGCCAAAGGCCCCATTAACAGCTGCAGCTGTGTGGGGGCTGGTGAGGGTGTTTTGCCTGAGCAGGGAGAGGAGTGAAGGCAGCAGTCAATCTGGAATTGCACTTGAGAAAAATATGAATTATCTATCAGTTACCAGCAGGCTGGTGTAGGGGGCAGCAGGCGGCACAGCGGAGGCCGGGATGGCAAGCCCGAGCGGCAAGTCTGAGCACTGCCTGCACAGCCAGGGCCCCGGAGCCGTGAGCAGGGAGGATGCCTGGTGGTCTCCGTCCTCACCGGGAGCTGGTTGCCCATCTGCCCCCTCCCTGGGCAAGGAGGAGAGCCTGTGGGGATGGGGTCCGCTCCGAGAACCGAGGTGCCAAAAATCTCATTATCAATGTTTGTCCCATCTCTACCCTGGCGTGGAGAAGGGCCGGAGAGGGGGATTTGCGAGCACCGTCTTCCTCCACTCAGCTCTGTGAGCCATGGCGGAGGGTGGGGCGTGCGGGAAGGAAGGGAGGGAGGGAGGTATCCACTGCTTGGGCACCGGGGGGTAAGAGGGGCTGGAGGTTGGAGGCAGAGCCGCTGGGACAAGCGAGGCTTCCTCTGCCCCCTGGACAGACCACCCACTGCAACCACTTAGGGCCAGCACAACTGTGACCAAGTCATCAGCCCCTCCAACCCTAAGGTCACACACCTGGCAGGGGATGGTAGAGGAAACCAGGCACCAAGGGGCAGCTCCCATCCCTCCCCGAGGACCAGCTCAGACCATTCCAGGTGCTCCAAGCCCCCAAGATGCGACAGAGATTCCACCAGCATCCTCAAACAGTGGAAAGGAAGGGAGCCAGAACCCCCACAAGCTGCCCACCAGGACTCCTAAGAACCAGCAACTTGGGCCCTGATGACGGAATGTCAGTGAAGAAGGGACTGGGATCCTTCTGCTTAGAAGAGAGAGAAAGGGCTTAAGAAGCAAGTGGGAACTTGGAATAAGAGTGGTAGTGAGCCTCCTGTTGCTTGAGGTGTGCAAGTGCAGTGATGTCTCGAGGGCCAGACCTCACAGCAGGGGTGTGGGGAGCAGGACCCCACAGGCCATAAAGAATCGCTGGCAGATGCAGCTTTGGGTAAACAACTTTGTCCAGGAGGACCAGGCTCCGTGGCAACCCCATCACTAAGGAAATAATAAAGACATGCCAGCACTAAGCCCCATGCAGACAGGCACCATCCCATTTAAGCCTTATCACCTTCACCAATAGAGCAAAGGAATGAACACTCACAGATGAGGCCATCCGGGCACCAATGGGACCAGGTGCTCCCTTGGCCACTGCAAGCCCTGGAGTCAGTCTGAGCCTTGACTCAGCAATGGGTCAGCATCTGGGGGAGCCCACTGCTCAAGCAGGAACTCAGAAATAGCTGTAGGGGGCCCTCAGGCTGCCTTTTGCTACGCCCCATCCCTGGTTCCCCAGAGTGTGGGAAAACCACAGTCTGGGCAGTGGGCACTGGGGACAGTGGGAACCAGTTCTTAAAGTGGCAGAACCTTAGTGTCACCTTCTCAGCACTCCCATGGGGGCTGGAACCAACCCCCCGGCACAGCCCAGCCTCCTCTGCTTCAGGATCCTTTGCCAGGAGCTATGAGTGAGCACAGAGCTGCTGTTCCTGGAGAAGGTGATGTGGCCCCATGGACAGGACCTGCCAGGGGTCCACAGAGCATGAACCAGAGCCAGGCTCACTTTGCCTTCCTGGGGGCAGGCAGGAGATGTGGCAGGTCCTTGGGGTGCCCTTTCCTGCCCCATGCCCCGTGTACCCAATGCTCAGAGGTGAGCTGCTAGTGTATCCAGGGGTCTCGGAGTCTCTGTAGCCTTTACTCTGCCCCCACGGGGACATTGGGCAGACTGTTTCTCTCTCAGCCACAGTAGGGACAGTGCAGTTCCCATGCCAGCGCCCCCTGCCCCCGCCGGCATCTGCATAACTCTGAGAAGGCGGTCTAGACTATCCTGCATGCGTGCTAATTCGCTTCAGTTGAGTTTGACTCTTTGCCACCCTGTGGACTGTAGCCCCCCAGGCTTCTCTGTCCATGGGATTCTCCAGGCAAGAATACTGGAGTGGGTTGCCATGCCCTCCTCCAGGGGATCTTCTCAACCCAGGGATCAAACTTACATCTTGGGTTTTCTGCACTGACAGGTGGGTTCTTTACCACTACCGCCACCTGGGAAGCCCAGTCCTGGACTATAAATGGGTCAGTAACAGATTCTACCTTCTGGACTGTAGGCAGTTTCAAGGGTTAACATAAACTCCAAGAGCTTAGGGCAATAGCAATTCTGGGGAGCAGCAACCGTGGGTGTGTGGGATGTTCTCTCAAAGTTGGCAAAATCTCGATGGTGGGGGATAGGAATATGCAGATGTTCCCATGGGCACACGGCAGGGCCCGGGGTCTGCAGCCTTGGGGCTCCATCTCAACCTCCTGTCTCACACTCACGCTTGGAGATGACAGCCCAGAGACAGAGACAGAGTGGGCAACACCTAAACACGCCTATGACAGAGGCTTCTCACCAGCCCTGCACCGCCTGGAGGAGGTGGCCTCTGTGGACCCAGGGACCGAGCTCAGATGGCTTCAGGTGTCCGAAGCCAGGGAGCCTCCTGTCCACCCAGCACAGAATTCAAACCAGAGCCCCCACCCGAGCTCAGGGATGCTGGCCAGACAGTCCTGATGAGAACAGTCTGCCTCTGTCCTCACCGGGGACGAGGGACATGTCCATCCCCTCTGGAGCCTTGTGGGCGGCTCTGTGGGAGGCTGGCCCACTCTGGCCACGCGTCCGAGGGCTGGGCACGCCCAGACTGCCCAGCCCTGAGACCCGCCTCCTGCCTGATGCTCCTCCTGGCCAGCTGGGAGCCCTGAGCGGACACGGTGTATGTGGCCACCCCCTCCCCGCCCTGGGCGCCACTCACCGTCCAGGTGGCTGACTTGGCTGTGCTCGACTGCTGGAAGGTCACCTCGAAGTGGTGGGGGCCAGGGTAGTCAGTGTTGGAGGGGATGACGGGCGCGGGTGACATGGTGTCGAAGGTGGAGCTGGGCTGCGCGTAGGGAGAGTGGGTGGGCACGCTGGCGGCGTGCTCCGGGGTGTAGGGGCTGGCTGAGGCCGCGCGGCTGCTCATCTGGTCCATGGTGCTGTTCAGCAAATTGAACTGGGACTGGCGGGAAGGGGAGGAGGGAGGGGGAGACACACAGTCAGGCTGGAGAGTGGAAGCCATCCCGTCCGGGGAGGTGTCCTGTTACAGGAGCCTTAAAGGGCCAGCGGCTCAGTCATCCCAAACATTTCCTCGGTGCCCCCCCCCACCCCCGACAGGTCACTACTTGTGTTGGGATAAACTGACATATTCACCTCGCCCTCCCTCTCCATCAGCCTCCCGGGTGCCAGGGCTCCTGGGGCTCTGCTGAGCGCACCTGGAGGGACCTGCCTGTGGGGGCGGCTCCCAGGGCTGATGCCCTGGCTGCACTCTCTGGGGGCAGAACCTGGCTCAGCATCCTCATTTCTTGCCACCCCAACCCCCCGCCCCCTTCAGTTCAAAGCGGGGAGACCTCACCCCAGGGAACCAGGCAGAAAGAGGGTGCCCCAGGGTGCAGGGGGCACACACCAGGCTCTGTCCAATGCAGGGGCTGCCCAAGAGCTCTGGGGATCCAGCCCTGTAGGGTTGGGGGTTGGATAGTGGCTGAGCCAAGAGTCACTTTCGAAGGGCCCCTATAGGCTGCCTCCATCCATCAGCATCTGAATGCCCCCCCCTGCCCCCCGCAGTTCCCCCTGCTAGCATCTTCCACACCCTCCACACATGGAAGGAACAGGAACTCAGCCTCACTGTGTGGGCGTGTCCTCTGGGTCACCCTCTGCGGGGTCCTGACCATCAGTCCCTGCCAGGAGCTTAAGGGAGACCCCAGCAAAGGGAGGAGGTGCCAACCCATGCTTCAGTGCCTTGAGGGCAAGGCAGGGCAGAGCCCCCTAGGAGGGCTGGCACGGAAGACCGCCCCTCCTGAGCGGGAGGCTTCAGGCAGGAGGTGGTTCAGAGGGTGACACAGTAGCAGGGACCAGACCAGCTCCAACCACGAAGGCTAAACTGCTCCCTCCCTGTGCCAGCTGCGCTCCGTGCAGCTGTTCCTCCTCACCACCTGGGGTGGGCGCTGCCGCCCCCACTTGCAGATGAGGAGACTGAGGCTGGAGAGCTGGTGATAACCTGGGGACTGTGAACTGGGGGACTTGCGTCTGGCCGGCAGAGAGCCTGGAGTCCCCCTAGTGGGGTGAGGGTTAGGGGTGGGGGGGAGGACCAGAGGTGGTGGGGAGGACGGGACAGTGGGAGGAGGGAGGCAGGACTGGACAGTGGGAGAGGGGCCCTCCTGCTCTGTCCTCTTCTCCATAGTGAAAAATAAAAGAGCAAGTTCGTCCCATGGATGGTCAAGAGAAGCTCCGCCCTGGGGCAACCCATGCTCAGCACCCCTCGCACATCAGGAGGCTGGGGCTCCATGACCCAGAGTCCCCTCCTGCTCTGTACTCCTCCCCAGGCACGCATTCCCCTGGGCCCCTCCCAGCCTGGAGAGGTGACTCCTCCCCTGAGGTCTGCCCAGCCTGAAGGAAGCTGGGCTCCATCGGCTGGCTCCGGTGATGATGGAGCAGGAGCCGGGAGGTGACCGGTGAGGGACAGCAGGTGGCTGGTTCTTCGCAAAGCCACTGCTCCCTGCTCCTCCCGCCCACTGTGCCTCCCAGAGGTGGGTGCCCCGGCCCCGATGGCCGACTGCCACCCAGTGCAGATCATCTGGCAGAGGGGCAGAGCCCGCAGGCCCACCTGTGCCCTCCCCATCAAACTGAGTGAGGCCATCAGGGCACAGGCATGACGCCCTGGCCCAAACTGCCATTGGACAGATCCCTTAAGCGGATCCCTTTTCTATTTGAGCCTCCAGGGCCATTCCCTACTCCCTGTAAACCTGAGGCTCTGCCAGTGGGTCAGGGAGCCCTGCAGGGCAGACCCCACTTCACTGTCCCATTGAGCCTCCTGCCCCGGTCAGTGCTGCACCACCCCCGCCACAGCCTTCCTAACCTCTGTGCCTCACCTGTAAGACGAAGGGGGCCCAGTGCCCACTGCCCACCTTGCAGGCTGATGAACAAACTGCAGAGTCCGCGGGATGGAATATTATTCTTCCACCGTCAGAAAGAAATGAGCTACTGATGCCACAACCCAGAGGAGAAACACACCACGCAAAGGTGCAGACACAAAAGCTCAGACGTCTTATCTCTCTATTGACATGACAGTCCAGGGGTGGCAGACCCGGGGGAGAGACACAGGCAGAGGGCGGCCAGGGCTGGGGGGCTGCAGGGTGACGGCTCAGGTGCAGGTTCCCTTCTGAGACTATGAAAATGTTCTAAAATGGACTGTGGTGATGGGTCCACGTATCTGTGCATTTTTTAACTGAAGTATAGTTGATCTCTGATGTGTTAATTTCTGCTGTACAATAAAGTGACTCAGTTATACACATCTATACACCTTTTTCGTATTTTTTTCCATTCTGGTTTATCACAGGATGTTGAGTATGGTTCCCTGTGCCATAGAGCAGGGCCTTGTTGCTTATTCATTCTACACATAATAGCTTGCATCTGCTAACCCCAAACTCTCAATCCTTCCATCCTTTACCCCCCACCCCCTTGGCAACTCTAAGTCTGTTCTCTATGTCTATGAGTCTGTTTTGTGAATATATTTAAAAAACACTGAACGGCATACTTCAAACTGCATACTGCAAACACTGAACTGAACACAGCTGAGCTGTGTGGTAAGTAAATTGTAACTCAGTAAAGCTACTGAAAACAAAGCAACAAGGGACCCTGTGGATCCTCACCTCTCCTGAGCCCAAGTTGTTCTGGGGATGGGGGGATTGACAGCCACCCCCTCCCAAGGGCCCACCTGGGGTTCCCAAGCGCTCTCACACACCCTTGCTCCAGGGAGCTCTGCTCTGTGCCCCCCTGGTTTATGCCTCCCCACTGGACTTCAGACCCCACAAGGACAGACCTTGTCTCACAGGCATTAGTGTATCCCCACATGGACACATGAAATGCAGCTGGTGTGAACTGAGCTGTGCTGTGAGCATAGAGAACCGACTCCAAGGGCTTAGTGCCAATGAAAAGAATAAAATATCTCGTTCACAGTTTTATATCGAAGGCATGCTGCAATGAGCATAGTCTGGGATAAGTAAGATAAATTCTTGAATTATTTCCATTGTTTCTTTTCACCATTTTTAACGTGGCTACCAGAAAATGCAACATTATATATGTGGCTTGCATTCCGTTTCTCCTGGACATTAGGCACAGGATCCTCAATCAGTAGCTGATGAGGACTCACAGCTGGAATTATTGTTATTACTATTAATTATGAGGGACTTGTACCTGAAATTATTGTTATTACTATTATTACTATTAATCATCAGCACGCCCTTTAGGGGTATAGTGCATTTCTCAATTTGTGGTGGTTACTCAAGAGGGTTCCTCCCCTCAAAAAAAGGGTTGCTGGACAAGAGAGTGAGCAGGCACAGGGATGAAGGGGTAGGTGGATGAATGGATGGAAGAATGGAGGGACAATGGTGAAGGGAGGGATGGGTGGGTGGATGGATGGATGGATAGAGGGAGGGAAGAATGGAGGGAGGGATAGATGGATGGAGGGACGGATGGATGTGCGGATGGGTGGACAGATGAAGGGAGGAATGGAGGGAGGAGCAGAGGGATGGATGGATGGATAGTTGGAGGGATGGAGGGATGGATGGAGGGGTGGGGGGCAGCAGGATGCCCCTCCCACCATCTGGATGCCCAGGAATGAGCATGGGATGTGAGCCTGCTCCCCCATCACAGGAGGACGAGAGCCCTGTGGGTCCTGGGGGGAGGAGTCCCAGCCTGCCCTCATTGTTTTTCTTTTCTAGGCCATAAGCACCCTCTGGAGGGTCTTCCCTGTCCCTCCACTGAAGGCTGCAGGGAGCCTTCCTCATCTCGGCCGCAGAAGCATCCTGTGTCCTGAGCAAGGTGGCCCAAGCCAGGGGTCTCAGCTCTGTCCTCCCTGCTCCATCCCCAAAAGGAAGGTGGCCCAGGCCAGCGGGGCAACAGCCCTTGCCTCCTAGTTCAGGAGAGGCGGGAGGCCGCCCCACGACAAGGCGTTCAGATTTTAACTTGTCCACATTCTTTTCAGATCTGAGGCGGGTGCCAGGGAATTAGTCATTGAACCAAAAGGAGCCGGGCTGATAGGATCTACACGCCCAGCAGCCACAAAGCAGGGAGGGGGATGACTTCCAGCAGGCTGGCCCCTGTGTAGGAGACCTTAATGAGATGTGGGACCACTGAGTCCAGAGAGGGTCCTGCCCCCTCTGCAGGTTCTCTTCTTGCTCCAACCTAGGTTCAGGGGCTTCCTGTGGTCTGGGGTCTTGGGAAGCCCCCTCGCCTGCCCGGGAGCCGGAGGACAGTGGCCCTGTGCTGGGTCCGGCTCACGGGGGCAGACGCTGTCCCTGGGGACGTTGGGGCTGCCCCTTCCTCCCTCGTGCTTCCCCGGGGACATCTTGCCCACACCTTGGAGCAGGCTGTTCCCGCACCTATCCCCTGCGGCTGGCTTTGAGCACAGCTGGGAGCCCGCAGATTAGAAGCGAGGCACCTCTGCCCTGAAGGACCCTTTCTTTCTTGCCCATAGGAAACTTCGCATTTCCTTCCTCCTGATGGGAGCCTTGCTGGGGACCCCTGCCCCCCAGACCCAGCTGCTAAACAGGAGCCTGGACCAGGGCGGGGAGGGGAGGGGAGGCCAGTGTGGTGCCTGAGGTCCAGGGTGGTGCACCCACCGGAGCCTGTGGGGGACGGGGGGTTCTCCAGAACCAGAGCCCCCCCCCATCCCCAGAAGCTGAGATGAGACTCACTTGGCAGCAGCGAGGAACTTGGGCAAAACCAGGACTTTTTTGGTTTGTTTTGCTTTCAATAAGAACTCCCAAGAGAGTGGGCTGATCGGGACACGCCCGGCCCGAGGCGGCCCACAAGTGCCTACATGCGCGTGCAAGGCTCTGGGCCCGACCCAAAGAGGGCCTTGAGTGGGAGTCGGGAGCCGGCAGGTGGCCTCTACTCCTGCATCTAAGGAAGCGCCTGGCCTGCCTCTGAGGCCTCCATGCCAAAGGGGCAGACGGATGGGGTGGGAGCACTGAGAGGGGGTCAGCCGAGCCAGCCCACTCCAACCCTTGATGCCTCTGGCTGAGCAAGACGATGCCCCAGGGGCCTCTCCCGCCAGAACCACACAGCCCCTCCCAGACGGTCCCGTCTATCTGCTCCACAGACACGTGTCCTGAGGCTCTCTGTCTACTTAGAGCAAGATGCTGAGCCGGGGTAGATGGGCCAGAGCTGCCCTCCAGGTGCCTGTGGTCTGCAAACCCACATGGACAGGGCTTCTGGGTTTAGAGTGCCTAGGTTTATGTCCCAGCCCCCGAAGGGCAGCCGGGCTTGCTCCTGGGGTCAGTGTTTCTCCGGCAGGAATCTAGGGTGGCCCCATTTTTGCTCTGTGTGGGACCTCAGGGCCCCAGGTTGGGGAGGCATGTGCATGCACGTGCTCAGCACACATGGGGTTGGGGCAAGGGTCCCACTTAGGCGAGTCAGCAGAGGGAGGAGGTTAGATGGGAAGGGAGGGGAGGGACCGAGGCGGCCCCACCCCTGGATGGACACCCCGCTTGGCCTCGAGAGTCCCAGGGAAAGGATGGGGTTCCCCGAAAAGCATGGGGAGAGGTCCAAAGGGGACTGCCCCTGGGTGGGATCCCATCCCAGCTCCTGCCCCACCCCCCTGTACCCAGGCCCCAGCCTCAGGGGCCTCCCTTCAGTCCCTGGTGATTGGCTGCGGGTTTTCCCCAGCACAGATTAGCCCCAGACTGGACGCTCAGAAGCTCTGGGTTGAACAAACTGAATCCTGGAACTCACAAGTAGAGCCCCCAAATCACACATGTCCACTGTACCTGAGTGCTAGGTGCACTTTGGGGCCAAAGGCAGCTTCAGCCCATGGCAGCCCTCCTGGGAGACCCTGGTGGGAGTGGCCCCATGTGCCAAAAGTGTCTCTGCCTGCTGGGCTGCCTCGCAGGGAGGGCAGGGAGGCTTCCCCCCCGCTGCGTCCTCCTCTGTCCCCCACCAATCGCCAACCTAACCAGCCTTCTCCAGAACCGAGGCTCCACTGGGTCCATCCTTCCACTGTGAGCTGTATTCTGTAGGTTTATAAGTATCCCATTTCACGTGTTTATCTATTTAGAATCTGTAAACCATCTCAAATGATTTTGGGGGCTGTACCTGGAAAATAAACTGCCTTTTACAGCCTGTGTCCCCACCCCTCCTAATCTCATGCCTCTCTGTGTCCATGAGCATCTTCAGGAAGGCTCCAGGATGCTAGCTAAGATCAGACACCAACAGCACAGACCACACGGTCAGGGATCCAGCACAGATTTACAATCAGGGACGACAAGCACTGATCTCTGGAGTAAAACATTGTTTTTTAGTGAGCATGGCAACAGAAAAACTTGTCAGTAAAATTTAAAACAACTCAGAAGACTGAGCAGAGAGAACTGGGAAACGCGGAGCTAAAACACTGATTCAGGAAGCGTCTATTTCAGCTGCAACGACACACCTGCACCTCTGGGCGGTGGCAACAGCTCTGAGGGAGCCCGTTTCCAGCCTCCTCGTGACTCTACAGGTGGCACCCCAGGGCCTTTGCCTGTGCTGCCTCCCCCTCCCACTCACCCCCAGTGCCAACTGCCTCCTCTACCTGTACCACCTCTCAAGCTTCACCTCTTCCCAGAAGCCTCCCAGTCTCTCTCCCCCTGTTTCTGTTTTCCAGGGCTTCCTCTGCTGCTTCTCTGGGCAGCGTAACTGACACAGTGACGAACACCTGTGTGGGTCTGCATCCATGCCCACCTTTCACCAATGGCTCCTGAGGGTCAAGCAGTTAAAAAGCTGAGAAGGGTGCCCAGCACCCAGTGTGCTCGGAAGCGTCTGCTGTTGTTCCTACCAACTCTCTCTCCCCCACTTGCCCCAGGTGGGCACGAAGGCCACAGTCCTGAGAGCTACTGTATGGACAGCATTGTTTCCAGTTCCTCCTTTTCCAAGCCACGGGAAGGCCAGCTCACCCATCCTGCATTCTCCCACATTTCTGTCAGAAACAGAAGTTTCATGCTTTTAAGGTTTCTCCTATTCATTTAAGGTCTGGCGAGGAGAAGACTGTCACTCAGGATGCCCTCCCAAGGCCCTGAGGGTCTGTCCCAGAAAAGATCAGAAGAGACTCAGTAAGGGCCAAAAAAGACAAGACAACTCAGAAAGAGCCAAGGAGCCTCTCAGGCGGGGACCAGTGTGAACAGGGACCCAGGATGAGACACATCATTGCGGGATCCCACTGTCCAGGGAGCAGGGTGGGGAGAGAGAAACTTCCCTGCGGCATGGGAGCCCTGACCTTAGCACAGGGCTCCTCCACCACAGTGGGCCACCCATCAAAAGCCCTCCTCCTGCTCTACTTCCTATTTCTACATTAAAAGCCTGCTTAGTTTCCTGCACACCTGCAGCCACAGAAGCAGCTGGCCAGCACCCAGTTCATGGCCCCCGAAGTGTGTGCTGTGACCCAAGTGCAGACCTTATCAGAGCCTTGAGTACAGCCAGTATGTGGGGTATCTGGGAGGGAAAAGTGGCAAGGAGCACTTGCTGACCTGGAGCTCCTGTCCCTGCAGGAGCCAAGCCTGCTCAAGGAGGGAGTGGGGGCGGGGGAGAACCTGCCATACCTTTGGCTCTTTAAAACGGCCCCCCTTCTGGCAGAGGGCAGAACAGTTTGACAAAGAGTCGTCTCCCCCACAGGCAGGGTTGAAGTTCCACCACATGGGGCAGCGCCCAGGTCCTGCCTCCAGGGGGCGCTGGGGGCCCCGTCCGTCCCAGGGCTTCCAGACCCCACTGGCCCATCCCAGCCCTGCCTCTCCCAGGCTGCACGGCTCGGCCTCTGCGATCTCAAAAGGCCACGAGCCCTGGTGACAGTGGCCAAGCAGCAGAACGCCCGCTGGCTATGTCCCAGGGCGCCCATGTGGGCGCAGGTGTGCCCCCCGGGGAGTGGGTTGGGGTGGCAATGCAGGATTCTAGAGAAGCTAGCAGCATCCTGGGAAGACACTTTTCTGGGCTGCCCTTGGTCCCTGCTCCTTCAGGGAGAGGCAGCGGCATTTAAGTTCCCAGCAGACTGAAAGGAAATAAAGGATCAGTTTGTCTTTTTTAAATTGGGAGGTGGGGCTGTCCCTTTTCCTCTGGCTGTAAGCCTCCACACCTTTGTAGAACCCATTGCAAAGGTCTCACACCCTTGCCCCTCGGTTAGTTTTAGAAGCTGAAAGCGGGTCTCCCTGGATTCACATCGGGCCAGGCGTAGGACTGCTCTATGTGGAGAGAGCAAGCAGGCGACAGCTGGCCTGGGCGCCCTCCCCAACAACCTGCTAAGCTCTTCTTGCTTTCTGACCTGAGCTAGGTTCACAGGGATCATGTGCGGGACCCTCGAGAACCAGCAGGGAGGTCTGGCTGCTGAGTTGGCCCTATTCGCGTCCCCCATCCTTTCTCCGAGACTCCTGACAACGGGCAGATAAGATGTTTCCCAAGAAGCCTAAATGCAGGTCCCAGCACAATCCACCCGTGTCCTTCCCAGATGTGCAAGGCGGCGACCCACCAGCCCAAGGCTTCACAATTTCCTTGTCTTCCTTCCCTCCCTCCCTCCCGATTTTCACCCTTTCCTCCCTCTCTCCCTCCCCTTCACTTCCGTCCATCACTTCCCAGTCTCCTTACCTCCCTCCCCTCGTTACTTCTCTCCCTCCCTCCCTCGCTCTCTCCTTTCTTCTTTCCCTCCCTCCCTCTAAACCTTGCTTGGTCCCAGCGGACTCACTCCTGCTGCCTCCGCCTGCCAGTCTGCTGCACCCAAGTCCCCCAAAGCCTGCAGCTCCCACCCTGCATCGAGCACTGCACCAGCGTCTGCAGACAGTCTTCACAGCCCCAAGGGAACAGGCTCTAGGCTGCCCTCCTCTGCACACCCGCATTCCAGTTGTGCAAGGCTTCCCCAATGGCTGGCTGTTCTCCCCCAGAGAACACTTCAACCTTTCACCCCAGGGAATCCCTGAGCCCTCCAGCTCACAGCAGGGGCTCTCTGTCCCCTCTTGCTTCTTCCTTACTCCCTCCAGGCCCTGCTCTAAGCCCACCTCCCCAGAAAGCCTTCTCCAGCAGCCTGGCCTGTCTGGTCCCTCCAGGCAAAGGGCCACAGCTGAGCCCAAAAGGCATGGCCCACAGACCCATCCTTTCCTTTCCAGGTGGGGCAACCTCTTGTCATGGGAGCCACATCATCCTACTGCACCTGTGTGGTCTGTTGGGGTAAATATAGTAAGTCCCCTACATATGTACAAGTTCCGTTCTGAGAGCTCATTCGTTAAGTTCAGTTTGTTCATAAGTCCACAACAGTTAGCCTAAGTACCCAGCTAACACAACCAGCTATATACTGCTGCTGCTGTTGCTAAGTCGCTTCAGTCGTGTCCGACTCTGCGACTCCATAGTCGGCAGCCCACCAGGCTCCCCCATCCCTGGAATTCTCTAGGCAAGAATACTGGAGTGGGTTGCCATTTCCTTCTCCAATGCATGAAAGTGAAAAGTCAAAGTGAAGTTGCTCAGTCGTGTCCGACTCTTCGAGACCCCATGAACTGCAGCCTACCAGGCTCCTCCGTCCATGGGATTTTCTAGGCAAGAGTACTGGAGTGGGGTGCCATTGCCTTCTCCAAGCTATATACTAATATACTGTAATATGTTTAAAATACTTTTCACACAAATAATGCATAAAAAAACCACAAAAATTAAAGAAAACATTTTAATTTCACAGTACCTTGGAAAATACAGTACAACAGCTGGCACACAGGGACTGGCATCAAGTTAACAGACAAGAGTCATTGACTGGAGGAGGAAGAGGAGGTGGGAGATGGTAGAGCAAGCAGGGTCGTCAGCAATACAAGACAGAGGGCAAGCTGCAATGTCACTCACGCCCGACGTGGACGGCACGGGTTCTGGTTCCTTGCTGGATTCAGTTCTATCTACCCTCCTGAAAAAATGACCCAGGGATGACTGGGGAGCAGCCCTTTTTCTCTCATCTCAGATGACGCAGACGCACTGGATTGCACTCTGAACGGCTGCTGCAACCTTTGTGCACCGTTCTACATTCCAGTCTTGTTTGTGCCTCAGAAAGCAACAGTGTCTCCTCAAACAAAGAAAACCCCCGGGACTTCCCTGGTTGTCCAGTGGTTGAGAATTCCCCTGCCAGTACAGATCCACCTGCCTGCCATCGCAGAGGATACAGGCTCGATCCCTGGTTTGGGAAATAAGACCCCATGTGTCTCAGGGCAACTAAGCCTAAGGGCCACCAACCGCCGAGCCGGCACTCTGGGGCCTGCGAGCCGCAACAAGAGAAGCCACCGCAAGAAGCCCTCCCACGGCAGCTAGAGAGTAGCCTCCACTCACCACAAGCAGAGAAAACCCACACGCAGCAACGAAGACCCATGGCAGCCAAAAATAAATAAAATAATTTAAAAATGCATTGAAAAAGAAAATCCGCTTGCCATTTCCTGCGTTATGAGTCTTCTTAGCAGTACCAGCTACATCACTACTGCTTTTGCACTTGCTTCTGGACCTCCTGGGCTTGAAATGAAGCCACTGCACCACCATACTTGATACAGTAAAGACACGAAAGCTCAACCACTTGGAGAGGATGCACACACGTGACAGTGGACGCCAGACACGGGAATAACTTACGTGACTGCATCTTTGAAAGTTCGCAACTCAAAGGTTCGCATGTAGGGGACTTACAGTAGCATTATCTGTGTCTTCCTCATGGGACCACAGCATGCATCCAGATCGGATGGGGGCTGGGTGCAAGGTGCTGGGCCCCCTGCCCTGTGGCCCCTCCCTATTCCCCCTGGGCTCAGATGTCACCTCCTACAGTGCAAACCCCACCCTGTCATTCCAATCCCAGGTACAGTACCTCCTAACCCAGGCCTCCACCCCGGTGACCCCCTTCATCTTGCCCCCCAAACTGGAGGAGGGTTAGAGTCACCCCAGGTTTCCCTGGGGTCAGATCTCAGAGGCTCTGCGTGGGGAGGGTCAGCCAGGTGCCCCCTCCTCTGGCATGCTCCGTCTGCTCTGACCTCTATCCCCTGCTCCCCAGAGGAGGATACCAAGACCAGACTTTCAAAATCTAGAGCATGAAACTTCCAACTCCGCGATCTTCCCTGGCAGGCATGTCTGGGCTTGGGCACAACCTCGCCCAGAGGAAAGTGACTGACGGGCCGTCTGGGCTTCTCTTGGAGATAACCCGTCCCACTCAGAGCGGGACCTCCAGCCCGCTGCTATTTCCCACAGCGGCTCCCGGAGTCTGTGATTAAACGGATGGAAATGCCAACAAGATTCGACTTGTGCTTGGGGGGAAAGGCTCCCGCTCCTCCAGAAAATATGCACACATGCTCTCCTCTCTCGGGGCCTTGCCCAGTCTTCGCCAGGGCCGTGTGGAACTTTCCACACCTCGCACCAGGGGAACGTGCCCCCAGAAGCTCCGGCTGCGCTGCCGCTGAGGGAGACGTGTGTCTGCAGAACCCGCGGCCGGAGCCTCCGCCTGCAGATGGCGCTGCTGAGACAGTGAGGGCCCAACCCGGACCCAAGCGCATCCGCAGGGTTCTGCGCGGGTCTGGGATCTCGGACTGAGCCCCTGCTGGGCTCTAAGGAGCTGCCCCGTGAACAGGCAGATGACCCACCGATGCAGAGTCTTTTTTTAACCACTGGAAAAGGGG
>SJYQ01012819.1:0-10311 GCA_006410935.1 Redunca redunca | reverse complement strand
GTATACTGTATTGGTGTTTTTCTTTCTGGCTTACTTCACTCTGTATAATCGGTTCCAAGATGTGGTATTGTTTTTAAAATGTTCTTAATCTCTTTGGCTATGGCTGGGGCTACTATTATTCTGTCGGTGGTCTTAATCAGTTCTTTAGCTAGTACTGAAAAGAAGTGATCAGTACCCTCATTTTTGTAGCTCTGTGGTATGACTTGCACACAAACAGTGACCTGGAGGATCCTGACCCACCACTTCTAGAGAAAATACTGGGATTGGTTCTTAGGAGCCTGTGTTTACATTTTCATCAACCAGTGACTACATTACCACCTTCAGGTGAGTTCCTGTTTTAATTCATGCCCAAACAGACTTCATCTTTTCTCACTCACCTTTTCAAAAGAAAATGGACACATACACTCATACAGAAGAAAGTTAGTTAAAAAGAAATGAGGAAGCAAAGAGAAAAAAAGCAGCCCTTTGTGACATATAGTAGCTGTGGCAACCTTTATATGAAGGCTTCTATGTGCATTAAATTTCACTCCCTCTGAAATAAAAATACAACTCTGTCATTTACAAGTGAAGTTTTGAACTTTTAATGGGTATATTCATGTTTTATGAAAACGTCTTTAGGAGACATTGATGGACAATAGGCTCTTGTGTCAAAAAAATTTCAGTGTTGAGACATATATTATTATTGAATTTTCCTTAAAATATGGGACCCTTCTACACACATTTAAGAGGAGTTGCAGTTTCCCAAACTGTGCCAACAAAAATAAAAACAGGAAGTAAAATTGTAATTGCTGGCAAGAAAAATTTATAAAAAGTTTATGTGAGATATTTGTATGAATACTCTGGGAATACATGGGTAATAAGTTAAAGGTCAGTGGAAAAATGATTCTTAACTTTGCTCTTGACCCTTAAAATATATTAGAATTGATACTGACTTTGAAAGGCAATGAAGAGAGACAACTAGGAGAGAAGCTCTAACCTAAAAATTCAGGTTAGAGAAGCAGAAATGCAGAGTAGCGTGAAGCTTTGAATGACAGATCAATAAAACAGTGAGAAATATTAAAAAGCCATCAGAAATACAGTCATTTTCATGTGTTTTGGGAGTAACATGACTTCAAAGATACTTTACCAAATTGGTGTTGAAGTTCTTCTGAAAAAGAAAATGGATAGCAATGTAAATTTCATGGGAAAGACACAAGAAGAAAATTCAAATGTATTAAAGATATGTATTTAAAATCGAACCCATTAAGACATAGATGCACACACACATGCAAACAAATACAGCAACACATACAGAAGAATACACACAGACTTGTCTGAAGGAGGTTCTCTGAGGAAAGAACAGTATTAAATAAAACAAAACAGGAGAAATGAATAAATAAATAAGTATTCTGAATTGAGAAATCATTATAAGGAATGTAACTCTGGTAATTATCTCACTTAATTTTCCATGATCAATTGGACCTTATTTAGTGTTTTATTGCTCAGTTTTTCTTCTTTAAGCATAAGACTTCTGATGGCTGCTAAAGATACATAGTCAATCCTACTGTTGAAGCTATGCTATGTATAATACTACAGACCCTGAAGTACAGAGTGGTGAGCTACTGTTCCTATAGGATCTGCAAGGTTAGGTTCCTGGGTGCCTCCATTCACCACTCTTTCTCAACGGATTCATACTTCACTGCATTTGTGTGAGTTAACTCATTCTTAATGAAACTTACTTTAACAAGTGTCTGATGAAAGGAAGGTTAAATGAGCTATTAAACAGCAGTGAAGAGGAGGTCTGAATCAGGTGAACTGAAACTATCTTGGACAATATTTTCAGATCAGAAATAAAAATAGCAAAACCTTACAGATAGTTTATTACTAATATATCCTTGACAGAAAGGAAGCATGTGCATAAATTGTAAGGAGAGGACAACCGAAGAAAACGTAATGGGAGAAATTGAATAAAACATGAAGATTTCAGACTGTGGTTACAACAATAAGAACATGAGAAAATGTGATGTACAGCTCCCTGGACATTGATTAAGATGATCACAGAGCTGAAGATCAATGCCAAAGAAGCTAGTGAAACCTGACCAGGTACAAAGTGTCATGGATTACTGGGCCTTTCCTTTTGACAGTTCACCATTTTATAAAACAAAAGAAAGAAAGAACCCATTTGTACATAGAGGAGGCACAATGTCAGGAAGACAAGGGACAGTCATCTGAAGCCAATAGATTGCTTGTTTTCTTTCCTTTTTTCAACAAAACAGACGTAACTTTTTATGAATTGGAACCAAAAGTTACAAAGAGTTACAAAGTTAAAAAGTTACACCTAACCCATGAGGCAGTGTTGTTTTACCTCTCCCCAGCCATTTGTGCAAAAACTTTTAAGATAAGACATGGAATCATGACTGAGTATACAGTAAGACTTCCTCTCTGCTAAACTGTATCAATCCTTGGTCTTGTATGGAGCCTTCCAGATTTTTCATAATAATAGACCAACATTCTTGCCAGAAAAAATTATGGAATATTGTGGTGGTGTAATTAAGAACATGAGGATAATATAATCAAGGACAGTGAAATAGTGAGACTCAAACTTAACCTGGACTCTGAAGTGACATCAGAATTTATACAGGCTTTGACAGGACAATAGAAGAAATTTCATTCATCTGGTTTGGGATGTTATCATCTCTCAAGGTTTGGGATGATATCATCATAGTAATGTCCACTCCATATTGGATATTTTCTGATATATCAGAAAATAAAGTGTGAAAAACATGGGCCTGTTAGTTTAATTGCTNAAATAAACGCACCGATGTTGGCTGAAAGCCTCTTCTTTTCATCTAGACAATGTTCTACAAAAAATTGAGGAAAAAGCACATTTTTATTATTCTGAATGAAGAGAAGAACATTCTAAATGGAGGAAAATTTTTAGGAATATTTGTCTCGGTAGTTAAATTTTGCAATATGTTCACGATCTGTTTGACATTATTAAGACACTTGACATTTATTAGTCAGTATTCTTGCTCTAATAAATTTATTGGCTACTACTAAACATATGTTGTCAATTCTCATTTTTGCTGTAGCTCTATTATACAAAGTCACCACAAACACTGAATCAGAGAATCCTGAACCACTGCTCCAAGAGAAAAAAACCGGATTTAGATTCCTGAGTTCCTCTAGTCACACCATTTTTTGACAACAGAGGCGTACAAAACTTTCTGTTGTGTGTATATCTATTTCAGTTCATGAGGAAATGCAGGTCATCTTAATTAGATCACATAAAAAAGGAAATGACCCAAGAAACACAAGAAAAGGGGGCTAAAAATCTAACGACCTGGGTACATGTGTGAAAACATTCACACCAGTCCCTGAAAGTGCCAGAGCTCCAGAGCTGTAGGATCACTAAGATTTACATGGCACAGAGGGTCTGGGTATGCCCATTGAGGGGGCGTCCCTGGTGGCTCAGTAGGTAAGAAATTCGCTTGCAATGGAGAAGACTGCCTCCATTGAGAAGTTCAAACCCTGGATTGGGAAGATCCCCTGGAAAAGGAAAAGGCAACTGACTGCAGTATCCTTGCTTGTAAAACCCCATGGACAGAGCAGTTCAGTGGGCTACAGTCCATGGGGTCACAAGAGTCAGACACAACTTAGCCACTAACCACCACCACCACCATGACAGTTGAAAGGATATGTCAAATAAAAAATTATAATGGGGAAAATTAATGAAGCATAAGATGGAGAATTTCAGTTGAAAAGATTAGATATGAGACAATAGTCACAAAAAGATATGCATGTTGGATTTGAGGAAGATGGTCATAGAGAACTGAAGATAAAGGTGCAAGAAAATGGTGAATCCATACCTAGGTGCACAAGGAAATACATGAATGGGGCTTGCTGTTTTCCTCTTCACACTTATTGATGAAATAAAAAAAAAAATTCAAATGCATTCCAAATGAAGGCTTAATAAGATGAAGCCAACGGGTCAAATTTAAGACCTTCCATTACTATGCTCTTCTTACCCTGACCCACATTTTCCGAGAATTGGCACCATAAGCTTTCTAGGGCTTTCCATAAATCAGAGGAAAGTTGATTTGACTTGCATTCCTCCTTTTATGCCAAATTAACTAAGAACAGAAATGACCACAGAAGGACGAAGACCAGGACTTCCTCAGGGGTCAACAATATCAATCAACTGTCCTGCATTGAGCCTTCTAACTGTCTCAGAATAACTTGCAAACATACTCATACACAAGAGAGCTATTTAAAAATAATCGAAGATGTGAAGAGGGTAAGTACCCATTTGTCCAAACTCTTTTTGTAGAAATAGTCCTATGAAGCCAGCTACATGAATTAAGGAGATACATTCCCAAATACCATTCCATCTGATACAAAATTGTACCTGGAAAATGATACTGTAAAAGGAGGAGATTAAAATTTTAAGGACTCTATCAGTAGGTTGTAAAACTAAAGAAAACAAAACAATTTTGAGGCTACATTCTAATGGGAGAAAGACAGAAACTTGGAGCCCTTTTGTAGTATAGTTTGTGGTTTAAAATGACTGATAGTTTGAAAAGTTGAAACACAGATTTCCAAGGAACAACTTGCCAATCAGATGCAATGTTGTACTACATTCAAGTCTTGGAGCAAAAGGAAGAAAATGGAAAATGACACTGTGATAAGAAGTAAAATAGGACTTATTCTGGGGAAGATGATGTCAATCATTCATCCTTCATTGAGTCTTTTTTGTTTTCAGAATATAGTACAATCTTGCCCCTCTACATGAGCAAAAAACTTAAGAAGTGTTGAGGGAGATTACAGTGAAGCCATCTATCCATCTAAATTTATATATGTAACAATAGTGGCATGATGTCTGCTCCATATATTAAACAGATGTATCCTTTAATTCTATTCAACGTGTAAACAAAAGTATGGTTGAAAATATGGTTAGAAAAAAAAGGATGTTAAACTTTTAGTAGTGTGCTATTAAATATCATAGGAGTATTCTAGGACTAGTGTCTCTTATGTCATTTGCATAACATTTCAAAATTGAGAACTATAAATGGGGGCTCCAATTAATATAAACACTCCTTCTACAAGTACTTGAACGTAGTAGTCACTATTCCAGATTATGTCCAAATTATTCAGTAAAAAGAACAACTACTGTGATAGGATTTAATTTAAACCTGGGAAAAGAGATTAAAAATATGTCTACTCAGAAATATGTGAGTAAATGATCAGGTCAGGTGAAAGTGAGCTAAAGTCCACAATGGTCCAATAAATTACATCTGAATTTATATAGTTTTTTAAAGGACAATGGATGGAGAAATTTCACCCATCTAGTTTGAAGACTTAGCTCATCTTGTGACATTTGCAAAGGTATCAATTGCATAGTAATAGCCCCTTGAATTTGAGACACATTAAAGAGGTTCTAATTTAATGTACAATTTCTAGAAAATACATATAAAATGCAAACTAGGTGCCCATCAGTCTCATTCCCGTCATCTCATAAAATTCATAATGAAAAACTGGAAAGACTCGGGATGCTAGAAAAGACAATATTAATATGGAGGCTCTTGCTCAACGAAAAGAAAGGATTGGGAAAGAATTAAGGGTAGTGAAAGAGAGAAGATAGAACTTCATATGAGTGATTTTATAAAGAAATATTGGGAAGGGAAGCATCAACATCCAGGAGAAAGAGTAAGCCAACAGATGACATGTAGATAAAAGCGTGGGGTGGGGTGGGGGGTCAACCCTCTGTCTGAAATAAATGCCATTACATTCATTGATCTTGCACTGGGTCAACCTCCTTTTCCCAAATTCAGTGAAAACAGACAGAAACTGAACTACAGGAGAGGTACTTGAAAAGGATATTGAAGACCAGGAAAAGGATATTGGAGAGCAGAGTAAAGACATCCATCTGCCCACAATCCACTTGTAGAAGAAGTTAAGTCAAGCTTCATTGTTATTTAATTGCTAATTGTGTCCGACTCATTTGTGACCCCATGAACTGTTGTACCAGGTTCCTCTGTCCATGGAATTTCCCAGGCAAGAATACTGGAGTAGATTGCAGTTTCCTTCTCCAGGGATCTTCCCGACCCAGGGATCGGACCTGCATCTCCTGCACTGGCAGGCAAACTCTTTACCACTGAGCCAGCAGGTAAGCCTCCATGTCAAGACTATAACATACATAATTTTGATACAGATCTGAATTGTTATCTTTGAAATAAGAAAGTCACTGAAAACTTTCATTAAAAGATGTTAATATTTTAAGGATCATATCATGCTGCAGGAAAAAAAAATATTTGGCAACTTACTAGGGCAATAGTTTCTTAGACTCTCATGTTGAGAACCAAGAGAAGAATGTAAACAAGTGGATATTTCTTGGGATGTATATTTCTTCTCAAAACACTAAACAAAATTCATGTTACTAAGACCATTATTGTGTCAATAAAAATGTAAAGCAAAAAACAAATAGAAAGGAAAAGATTATTATTGTTTGAAGAAAAAATTGCAAGAATAATATTCGAAATATTATTATACCTGGAAATGTATTCAGGCACAGTGGAAGAATGAATGTTGTTTATGGATAAAGAAATGAAAGCAGAATTTACAGAGGCTTTGAAGGGACAATGAATAGGCAAACTTCATCAGCCTGTTAGCAATCTTCTCTGATCTCTGCAGGCTTCAAGAAATCTCATTGACCGAAGTGCAGGCCCGAGATATTGGAACTGAGATGCACCCTGGCAGATAAACAGGATGGAGTCCAGTTCCTTTCAACCTGATAGTCTTTATCTCATTAACTTTTAAGTAAGCCTATAGCAAGTTGCTAAAAATGGATAAAAATTAAATAGAAAAGAAATGACATAGAGTGGAAAAGGACTTGAAATAGATTTTAGAAGGGGAAATTAATGAAGTGAACTCTCCATGGGGAAATCTCTAAGTAACAATTGGAAAGGTAAAGGTAGACATTCAGAAACAGGCAATACAAAGAAAGCATGTGGATTATGAGAGTGGGAATGTCAAGCCTCAAGAAATCACTCATGTAAATGAAGTTTGTGAGAAACAAGTTTTAGGATACCTACCACTTTTCGTCTGAGGTCCTTTAGAAAGATAAAATGGGAAATTAAGGGCAATATCATGGAAATGGTACACCAAGACACAAAATTTATTGTAACATTCACATTTAAATTTTAAGTATCCAAATGCAGATACACACACACACACACACACACACAGGGGCTGAGAGCTCACTAGGTTAAGAGACTATTCTCCAAAGGGAAATAAGGATAAAACATAAAAGTATTGTATTAATTGTGAAAAAAATTAAAATAATAATTCTAAAGTTTTCAGTTAAAGAAATGTTCTTTACCTATATTGAATGTATTACTCTTGTTATTATTTGGCTTATTAGCTCTAATAAACACCTGTGCTTTTATTACATAGATGCAGTCAACTTCATTACTGCTATACCTAAGAGAGACTGCAACAACAGGACAAATCACAGAATGAGAGAAATTGAGTGACAAATGAATATGTCACACAAACATTGAAAAGAAAAAAAATGAGACAGATTATAGAAGAATATTAGTATCCTGACTTTGAGGAAGATAAGGATTGAGCATTGAAGACAAACGTTCAATGACAGAGGAAACTACAACTCAATACCCAGGTTGTAGTACATTATGTACCCAATACATTAACTAGATCTTCCCTTTTTTTGCCTAGCACTTACTGACAGTCAAAAGACAAATACAAAATTCACCCCAAAAGAAGTAACATGTCAGGAATGGAGGAGGACTAGCTTTTCAAACACTGCCGTCGTCTTCTGTGGGGCCTAACCAATACACATTTCTGAAAATCAGAATCATGTGATTCAAAGCCCATTTCACCACTCAGAGGGAAATACAGTCATTATTGGTGGTTCAGATGGTAAAGAATCTGTCTGCAATGAAAGAAACCTATGTTCCATCTCTGGGTCGCTAAGATCCCCTGGAGAAGGGAGCAGCTACCCACTCCAGTATTCTTGCCTGGGGAATTCCAAGGACAGAGGAGTCTGGTGGGCTACAGTCCATGAGGTCACAAAGAGCAGGACATGATGAGCGACTACACTTTCACTTTTCACTTTTTTCATGTTGTACTTCCATATATGCCTGTGTTCCAAAAAGAATAAGATTGAAAATGACACCATGCAAAGAGGTAGCATAACTTGCCCTCAGTGATAAAAGTCATATCAATAATTGGTCTTGCCTTACTCCATTGCCCTTTTTAAGAACATGCAGACAACAAAGAAAACTCATTTGCAAGAGAGGTACTTGAAAAGACATGAGGAGGAACTGAGTCCCTCTCTCCACAAATCTACCTGTAAGAGTCGTCATTTAACTCTGTCAAGTACATTTATTTGGTACTACTGAGTTGAATTTTCTTTGAAATAAAAATTGTTACTGAAAACTGTCATTAAAGGATAACAGAATTATGAAAATTTTATCCACTTTTAGAAAAAAAAAATTCTCAGTGACTTCCCAGGACAATAGTTTCATTATCTTTTACATCAAAAATTGAGACTTGAAAGAGAATAAAAAGAAGTGAACTTTTCCTGATATACAAATATAATATTGGAAATCTTAAATTCAGGAGTGCTTGAATAAGATACTCAAGCTCAGTGGAAGAATGTGCCTCAAGTTTATGGATGAAGGAAGAATATCAGAATATATGGAGGCAACTGCACTCTGTAGACAGTTTGTCTCAACTCTGCAGGTTTGGGAACGTCTCATTTGCTTAAATGTGGATCAGTGAAATTGAAACGTGATAGAAGTGCTAACTAGGGAGGTGTCTTGGGAGACACACAAAGTGAACTCCTAACCTAATGCTTTTCATCTCATCAACTTTTCAGTGAGCCTTTTAAGAAACCACCAAAAAAAAAAAGAAAGAAAAAAGAAAGACAATGGTAATAGGAAATAAATGATACAGAATAATAAAAAAAAAAAGAAATAGAAATATATTCTAGGTTAAGAAAATAAATGGAGAGAACTTTCTACAGGGATGTCTAGAAATAAAATCTGCAACTCTAAAGGTACACATCTGGGTCAGTCCTAAGATGGTGGAGGAATATGACGGGAGACCACTTTCTCCCTCACAAATTCATCAAAAGAACATTTCAACGCTGAGCAAACTGCACAAAACAACTTCTGAATGTGGCAGAGGACATCAGGCACCCAGAAAAGCAGATCATTGTCTTCAAAAACAGGTAGGAAAAAAATATAAAAGATGAAAAAAGAGACAAAGGAGGTGGGGAGGGAGCTCCATCCCGGGAAGGGAATCTTAAGAAGAGAGGTTTCTAAACACCAGGAAGCACTCTCCCTGCCGAGTCTGTGGTGAGCCTTGGAAGCATAGAGGGCAATATAACAGGAAGGAAAAATAAATAATTAAAACCAACAGATTACAAGCCCAACAGTAACTCCCCCAGCGGAAAAGCAGCGTAGACGCCTGAATCCGCCACTAGCAAGTGGGGGCTGGGCAGGGAGGCGCGGGAGGCACAGGCTGCAGCGCTTCTTAAGAATCAGGCAGGAACGCCCCACACGTAACCAGAACGAACTAACCTGGGCTAGCAAACCAGACTGTGGAATAGCTACCACGCGAAAAGCTCAAACATAAGACACCCCCAGGACTGCACATAGAACAAAGGACGGAACGGAAATAGTCAGCTACAGACCATTCCCCACTGGGGACAGGCAGCCAGAGCTGTAAGGGCTGGAAGGGGGCAATCGCAGCCCCGGGGAGACTTTACCTACTAAACTGCAAGCAGGCTTCTTTGCTAAGACTTCTGGGGGTTCTGCACAGTCACCATCCACCTCACAAGGGGCACCAGTGGTACACCCAGAAAACTGAGCAGCAGAGACGGGAAAGGCGATAAGTCACAGCGACCACACTTGCCAAACACCTGAGCTACTCGGACCTGGGAAGGGCACAAAACACAGTCCCAACCTAATCTGCGCCTCTGAGGGCTACCTGAGTGCCGAACCTGAGCGGCTTAGATGGGGGAGGTGCATGCAGCCTAGGGCCGGCTTCAGATGGTTCCCGGTGGAGCAACGTAGAGCCTGAGCGGTTTGTGGACACTGCATGCACATGACAGTGTTATTTGTTTGCAGCATCCCTCCCTCCCCACAGCGCGACTGAACAAGTGAGCCAAAAAAAAAAACCTGTCAACCATCGCCCCCCTCTGTGTCAGGACAGAAATTAGACACTGAAGAGACCAGCAAACAGAAGAAGTTAAACAGAGGGAACCGCCTTGGAACTGGCCCCACACTGCCCACAACACCAGAGAAA
>SJYQ01012816.1:26539-57845 GCA_006410935.1 Redunca redunca | reverse complement strand
GGAGCAGAGGGAAGACAGAGCCAGTGTGGGGGTGCAGCTGGGCACTTGGGGCCCTACCTTCTGCAGCTGAAGAGCCCGCTGGGAGCCGGGGGAGAAACATCTCACTGGACAGACCAAGGGGCCGTTTGGAAAGAAGCTAGAGCGTCTGGCAGGCTGCACTGGATGCGACCGCTGACCAAGGAGCCGTGGCAGATTCTCAAGTAGGGGGACAACATGATGTACACATAATCTACAATATAATGTGGATATAGCCTCTGAGTTTGGGACGCCCTGAAGCCCTGGGGGTAGAGATGGAGGGAGAGGAGGAGCCGCTGACGGTCCTGGGATGCAGAGGACGGAGACCTGGAGCTGGGAGGCCTCTGGGACTGAAGATCCAGCAGGACCTCCCGTCTGCTCTGGGAAGAAGGGAAGGGCAGGGAGCAGCCAAGGGGCCTCCCCTTCGCTGGCCTGAGAGGCTGAGTGCACGAGCAGCTGCGCCGCCCGAGAAACCCACCGAGGAGGAGAAGGATCTGCAGGCCGGGCCAGAGCATGCCTGGAGCAGGGCTTATCTGGCCAGGGGAAGGGATGCGCTCTGGGAGAGGCAGCGACAGGGATCCAGGACACGTCCTCATCCTTTGGGGGTTGGAGAAGGAAGACAGGTGAGAGGGGAGGATGAGGGCAAGGGAGCAGGGGTCCACCAGGGGGAAAGGAAGTGGGCTGCCCCACCCCTGGAGCCCAAGAGGCCTGGAGGAGGGTAATGGTGGTGATGAGACGAGGTGTCACCTTTGAAGGTGGGGCTGAATCTCATCTGAAGAGGCCAAGAATGTGTACCCTGGGCTGTGGAGCCACTGGGTACGGTGCTGGGAAGGGAAACAGAGACCCAGGCTGAAGCTGGAGGGAGCAGCTGAGTCAAGAGAAAAGTTCCCTTTAAAAGAGAGAGTGTATAAACAACAAGGTCCTACTGGATAGCACAGGAACTATATATTCAATATCCTGCAACAAACCATAAGGAAGAGAATATGAGTCTTTTCCAGCACCACAGTTCGAAAGCATCAATTCTTTGGCGCTTAGCCTTCTTTACAGTCCGACTCTCACATCTGTACATGATTACTGGAAAACCATAGCTTTGACTAGACGGACCTCTGTCGGCAAAGTAACGTCTCTGATTTTTCATATGCTGCCTAGGTTCACCGTAGCTTTTCTTCCAAGGAGCAAGCATCTTTTAATTTCAGGGCTGCAGTCACCGTCCGCAGTGATTTTGGAATCCAAGTAATAAAGTCTGTTGTTGTTTCTATTTTTCCCCCATCTTTTTGCCATGAAGTGACGGGACTTGGGAAGATCCTGTGGAGAAAGGCATGGCAACCCACTCCAGCATTCTTGTCTGGAGAATCCCATGGACAGAAGAGCCTGGTAGGTGGGGTCGCAAAGAGTCAGACACTACTGAAGCGATTTAGCACATATGCACAATGGGACTGGATGCCATGATCTTAGTTTTTTGAATGTTGAGTTTTAAGCCAGCTTAAATAAACCATAATGAAAAGAATACGAAAAAGAATGTATGTATCTGTATAACTGAATCACTTTGCTGTACAGCAGTAATTAACACAACATTGTAATTCAACCATACTTCAATAAAAAATTTAAATACAAAAAAGAGGGGAGGTAGAAGTGATAGAAGTGTGTCTGAAGGCAGAAGGCCCTCATTGGGGATGGCAAACAGTACTGAGAGACAGAGGAAGAGAGACGGGGAGGGAGGCCAAGAGTTGCCTACACTGCTCTGAGCTTCCCCAGACTGATCCCCAGAACCAGGGTTATAATTTTGACCTCTGCCAGTTCCAGGGAAGGACTGAGCTACTACATGTAAAATGCCTGGCACAAGAGACAATGTATGGAAGTGACATCATTACATGCAAGTAACCAGAGAAGATGCTCAAGAAGGTGGTAGATCCTAAAGTGAACTGGGAACCAGGTGAGATCCTCACGCTGGAAAAGACTGCAGATGAAACTCAGCTCTTTTGTGTATACAATCCATTTACCACCTGGCATACAAATTTGGTGAATTTGGCTTCCCTGGTGGCTCAGACAGTAAAGAATCTGCCAGCCATGTAGGAGACCCAGGTTTGAAACCTGGGTTGGGAAGATCCTCTGGAGAAGGGAATGGCAACCCACTCCAGTACACTTGCCTGAGAAAACCTCACGGACAGAGGAGCCTGACAGGCTCCAGCCCATGTGGTTGCAAAGAGCTGGACGTGACTGAGTGACTAACCCACACATGTTCAAATCTGAGCATCACTGAACAAAAAGGTAGCTGAGGATGTGTGTGTGTGACACCGAGCTCTTCACTGGGGGTTGGACAGGGTGGTCCAAGGATGGATCTTACTCTACTCCTCGTTCTTCTGATCTTCAAAAACCTTGGGTCTGCTCACCACCAAGTGAATCAAAAGCTTCTTTCTGAGTTTGGACTCAAAACCAAGTAGTGCCAACACATAATGAATGCATTAAGGATACTGAATATTTGTCAGGAGATAGCTGTTTGGCATTTGTTTGCCTTCATGGCCTGCACTGTGGAGATAAAGAATATCTATAATCCCATGGGTCTGCTCTTCTAGTCCAAGCTCTTCCTCCCACCTTTGGTCCTTGGGCTAAGGCCTTGCTAGGTGCAGAAGGCTGGCTTTCTCCAAGGAAAACAGTCAGGTTGACTGGAATCTATGAAAAGCCAATGCATGCCATTGGCCAGTGACTAACATCTTAGCCCGAACAATGGGGCCAGTGACCCTCAGCTGATCTGGCAGCCACAGCTGTGATGACTGCCCAGAGGCAGGTCACAAGAAATCATACAGTTTACCCAGGATTGAAGAGTTCTGCTTGGCCATCCTGTTTCTAGAATCTTTCCCCTATCTTCTAATCACTCTGTGGCCACCTGAGTCGTCCTCCTAAAACATACATCTTAAAACCTGCTGATGACTTCCTGTGGCCAAGATCACCTGAGCCCCTCGGGTGGATATGCGCCCTCTAACATGACATTGACTTTGCAATTCTCCCTGACCTTGTCCTCTGCTTGCTGGGTTCTCGATGGGCATTGCTCTTTCATCAGCCTACACTTTTGCATCTTGGCACATGCCACCCCCACTGCATGGAGTATCTGTCCTTCTCCCTTGCCTGACTGGTGAACTCCTATTCACCCTCAGAGGCTCAGCTGAAGTCGCACCCTCTCTGTGAGGCCTCCTGTGACCCTCATCTGCAGACCCCCATGGTTCCAGTCCAAGGTCAGCAATCTGTGCTATCACTGGGCACAGGCAATGTGGGGTTCCCTTCTGAGCTCTTCTGAAGCAGGAAGTGCCTCCTGCCTCTCACAGTGCCTACCACGAAGCTCATGAGTGTGCACCACCAGGCTCATCAGTGTTCCCAGGCACACAAACAACTCATGACCTTAGAGTCTATCCTTGTGTGAACTGGCCTGACGTCTGTGTGCCCCAGTGTTTTCCAGATACCACAGCCAAACGGTCACATCCCATTCTTTAAGTCATCTTCTACTGCTGTCTTCAACATCCAACATCTTGCTTTTGAAATTAAGTTTAGGTTCACCAAGCAAAATGATCCCAGGATGTTTTGCACAGCTTCTGCCTGGCATGTTTTTGATACCATGCACGCATGCATGCTATGGTGGGCTCAGTCATGTCTGACCCTTTGCGACCCTATAGACTATAGCCCACCAGGCTTCTCTGTTCATTGGATTCTCTAGGTTAAGAATAATGGAGTGGGTTACCATTCCCTCCTCCAGGGGATCTTCCCAACCCAGGGATCAAGCCCACGACTCTTATGGGATACAGAGGGTCCTCCTGCAACTGGCAGGAGAGAGGGGCTGGAGGCACAGCTCCCGGGAGAGCTAAAGGAACCTCAAGCTCCCTAGGGCTCAGTGGAGAGAGACCACTTGCCCACTCCCACTGAACCAGTGGGAACTCTGCTCAGCCTGAAGCTGAGCCTCATGGCTATTAAATTAATAAACCTCCCCACTCCTCCCTGCCAACCCTCCAATTAAATGATTAGAATGTATTCAGCATCACTTAGCTAGGAATCTGTGACCCATAGATTTTCTAAAAGATTAAAATTAAATATCTCAACATCATTCCAGTTACCTTCTGTGTTTATACGCTTCAAATTCTTCATCTCTTTTAGCACCCAAGACACTGCAGCACCATGGGTTGCTAGGGTTCTGACTTTCAACACTCGGCGTGTGTAAAATGGATGGGGGGGGGTGGTGCCTCTGGGTGAGTGTGAGACCCCTTCAGATTCTGAAACTCTGATTCTAATCCCACGTATACACATACATTTGGAGAAACCTGTCTCCATCTGCATTTAAAATATATACGTCAACTGCTACATTTAAAATGGATAACCAACAAGGACCTACTGTCCAGCACAGGGAACTCTGCTCAATGTTATGCGGCAGCCTGGATGGGAGGGGACTTTGGGGGAGAATGGATACATGTATATGTATGGCCGAGTCCCTTCGCTGTTCACTGGAAATTATCACGACATTGCTTGTTAATCAGCTATACCCCATTACAAAATCAAAAGTTTCTTTAAAAATAAAACAAAACATATGTGTCCAGAGGTGGCACAGTTCATCCCGGAAGCAAGGAAACCTGCCACTGCCTTCTCCTATTTCCCGAATCTGCATGATTTAGTCTTCTGCTGCATTTTAGCTGATTTCCCAAGTTATGTCCATTTAGCAACTGAAGTCTCACCTCCGATCCACGGTGCTAGCAACTATTTCCCCCACATCATTTGTGTCTGGCTCCCGGGCCTTGCAGTGCCTGCTGAACAAGGTGACCCCCGGATGAGCACCTGCTGAGTGGTGGCAGTTCACTTGTGTAACACGCGCACTGACAGGGCTCAGAGAACCGAGGGCTCCCTGCCTCCTGTGCGTGCAGCTATCTCAGGCGTGTCTGACTCTGTGACCCCACGGACTGCAGCCCGCCAGGCTCCTCTGTCTATGGGATTCTGCAGGCAAGAATACTGGAGTGGGGCGCCATGCCCTCCCCTAGGGGATCTTCCCGACCCAGGGATCGGACATGCATCTCTTATGTCTCCTGCATTGGCAGGCAGGTTCTTTACCACTAGCGCCACCTGGGAAGCCCCATGCCTCCGAGGGAAGCTGAAATAAATCTAGTTCTCTCTCTTATTCAGGGTTGCTATGAAAAAGAGTGAACATGAACATTTGCTAAGTCCCTCTGTGGGTTGGATGTCCCATTCGATTTGATGCTCCCTGTGGCCCCGTGGGATGGGTGTTGCCGAGAGTAAAGCAGACAGTCCCCAGGCCAGCAGAGCCCTGACCCCACAACATGTGGGGACAAGTCAAATCATACACCCAAAGGTCTAGGGTTGCACCTGAATCAATTCTGCTGTCTGTCAAAATGCAGATTCCCAGGCTGTGCTCCAGACTGAGTTGACTTCACCTTCTCAAAGTGGGATCTGGGGACTTCCCTGGCAGTCCAGTGGCTAAGACTCCACATTCCCAATGCAGGGGACCTGGGCAGGATCCCTGGTTGGGGAATTAGATCCCACATGCCACAACTAAGACTTGGCATGGCCAAATAAATAAAGTAAATAAAAAATAAATTTAAAAAATAAAAGTGGGATCTGGAAATGGGCATTTTTAAATAGCTTCCCCAGATGCTTCTGATGTACACCTATGCTTGAGACTCACAGCCAAAGGCGGCGATTCCAGGTTGAGGCCCACGTTGTTCTCCCCACGCCCACCTGCCATTATCAGTGCAATTACCCTACTCTTCAGACTCCTTAAGACCACAACACAGGCAGTGGTCGGGGTGGGCGGCACTGTCCAGGCACCTCCACGCCCTCATCAGACATCACTGCACAAATGGAATGCCGTGCAGGGCTGTGGGGGAGGGTGGAACCAGTGTCACTGCGGCCACTGCTCAGGACATGGCAGGTTTGCAGTTCATGGCCCTCCCCTGGTTACCCACTGCTCGGCAGATCCCGAAGGAGGCCTCTAGGTTAGGAGACTGACTGACTCCTGGACTCCCTGCCTTTAGCACTACTCGGCTCTTTGGAACTTGATGTAGATATGTGCTCACTTGCCCTCTCACCCTGGAATACCTCCTGGTACTACGACGCCCATCAGAAATCAGATCACCAAAACCCACCAGCCTGGCAGGATAACCAACACCTGGATGGAACCTGAACTCTTCGAAGAATAGTTGACCTGTTCGCTTTCATGAGAAACTCTTTTTTTTTTCTTGAGACTATAATTATTATTTTGACAAAGATTACAGCATATGGAGATAGAATACCAGTATCAGTGAAGTTGGGTATCAAAACCGCAAACATCCTTCGAGCTTCTACATCCCCAGGCCCTCTTCCACAGATCACTTTTTCTGTTCGCGGAAGATGACTAATGATCTTTCACATTTGTATAAAACCTCCCCATTTGCCAAGTACTTTTATTCACAGTGCTCATATATGTTCTCCTGGCTAGCTGAGGAGGCTGTTCAGACTGGTATCTATATCTGCATATTAGAGAGGACCTCAGACCAGAGAGACAAAATAGGGGAGGTTGTACGATTGGGGCCTTTATCTGTCTATCTTTAGACAGGACACTGGACCAGGGAGATAAAGCAGCACGTCCGTGCACCAGCTCTACCTGTTTGCAGAGAGGAAGCAGCACCTGAACACAGGTCTTCCAGCTCCAGTGCACTTTGCTGTGTCTGACCCTCATGGGAGGCTCACACTCACCTCCAAATAATTTTTGCAGTGAGTAGAGAATGCCTTCAGGTCCCATTACTGCATGTGTGAGGCTAACTACTTTTCTCACTACATGGAACACTAATGGTCCAGGACAGACACTGGTGGGTAAGGACAGACCACCCTATCAGGTGGCATTAGTGGTAACGAATCTGCCTGCCAGTGCAGGAGACCAGCATTCCATCCCTGGGTTGGGAAGATCCTCTGGAGAAGAAATGGCAAGCCACTCCAATATTCTTCCCTGGAGAATCCCATGGACGGAGGAACCTGGTGGGCTACAGTCTATGGGGTCGCAAAGAGTTGGATACGACTGAAGCGACTTCGCAGCAGGCACCCTCTAGTTAAACAGAGACCCAGGTGATGGTGTTGAAGTCAAGACTGCTGAAATACTCACCGCAAGGCTGCTATGCTGGGAAGTGATGTCGGGGGGAGGGGAATCAAAAGCAAAAGCTGAGAGAAAGGAAGCCTTGTGCATAAGTAGGTCCCAGGAGCTGGATAATGTTCTAGCAACCGAATGAACTGATGGAACAAGGCAGGGTGAGCTGCTGAGAAGTTTGGGTCTCAGGCTGTGTCTTCCAGGGGATCCTGCAGTCAGTTTCACACCGAATGAGAATGAAGTGACGTGATGGCAGGGATTGTGGCAGCTCAAAACAGGTGTCACAGCACTGTCGGGACAGCTTCAAATCTGTTAGGAATTTGACTGATGCTAGGGGTGGAGGGGCAAAGCTGGCAAACAGGACCTGTGCAACAAGTTCCAGGTCTAGTATTCTAGAAACTGACTCCCTTATTGAGATTTTCATCAAAAGAAGCCTGGACTTAGAATTTTTAAAACTCTGGGTTGGCCAGCTAGCTTGACCATTTCTTAAAATTGTCACCATGCACCAGCCTCTGAGACTCTGGGCTTCTGTCTACTCACAAATGAGTTGTTTGCAGGGGCGAATGAATAATGCATGAATTTTAGTGTAAAAAGTCAGGTCGGAAAAAAAGTCAGTTTGGCCATAAAACACATCATTTGGCATAGACATGATTACCAAAACATCAGGTGGGTGGATCTTAAAAAGGATGTCTGTGGATCTTAAAAAACGATGGTTGTAAGCAGCAAATAGGTCACAGAGGGTCAAGGCCCCAAGGCTTACAGGATGCAATCAAGCATCCAGGGTGTGTGGCTGCAGTACAAGCTCCCTGGGTACTGACTTTTTTGGTTTTGTTTACTGCTGTGTCCTCAGCACTCAGAACAGTGGGTGGCCCCCAGAAGGCATTCAGTCGCTATTTATCGGGAAAAAGGAACAAATACCTGGAGTTGGTCCCCCAGGGAACAGGGCTTCAAGAAATGTTAACCATAACAGCCGCAGCCTGCCTCCCCTAGACTTGTCTAAGTTCTAATGCTCTGGTGAATGAAGACTGTCATTTCACCATGGAATCTGGGGGCTTTCTGGCACAGCACAGGATGCGAAGTTGTGATTCCACATAGCCACAGGAGCTGGGGGAAATTTAACACGCTGCCTGATTTCTCCCTTTCAGAGAGAAGATGAGGTCTGCTGCTGCTAAGTCGCTTCAGTCGTGTCCGACTCTGTGCGACCCCATAGACGGCAGCCCACCAGGTTCCCCCGTCCCTGGGATTCTCCAGGCAAGAACACTGGAGTGGGTTGCCATTTCCTTCTCCAATGCATGAAAGTGAAAAGTGAAAGTGAAGTCGCTCAGTTGTGTCCGACTCTTCGCGACCCCATGGACTGCAACCCACCAGGCTCCTCCATCCATGGGATTTCCCAGGCAAGAATACTGGAGTAGGGTGCCATCACCTTTGAAGATGAGGTCAGGGAGATGAATTCCTAGTTATGTAACTGTTCACCAGCAAAGCTAGTACTTAGAACCAGGGAGTGGTAACTGAAGCAATGTTACTTTTTCAATTAAAAAAATAATACTTCGGCTTTGAAAGAGGCATATGGCTCCCTATCAAGGTAAGTGAGAAGGCTGGATTACTTAATGTCCCTGGGACTTCCCTGGTGAACCAGTGGTTAAGAATTCGCCTGCCAATGCAGGGGACATGGGTTTGATCCCTGGTCCAGAAAGACCCCACATGCTATGGAGCAACTAAGCCTTGCAACACAACTACTGAAGCCTGCGTGCCTCAGAACCCATGGTCCACAACAAGCGAAGCCACCACAATGAGAAGCCCCGGCTGCTCGCCACAGGAGAAAGCCCACACGCAGCAACAAAGACTCAGCACAGCCAAAAGCAAATACATAAATACAACTTAAAAATGGTAATTAATGCCTTTGCCCAGGTGGGGTGGACACAGGCCTGTCATTTTCTCAACCCAAGGACAGTTCTCAGGAGCTGAAGCCTCTTAATTCTTGGTGCAATGGAATTTTCAGGGAAAGGAGAAGAAAAACTTGAACAGAATCATTAAAAAGTCCCAAGAGGTTTCTCAGATACTAAACAGCCCTTCTTCAACGAAAGGCTGGCAAAAGAAGTGCACAGATGAGATTTCCCAGAACAAACTCTCAGACCAGCTTTAAAAATGAGAGAAAAATGTGCTTTAGGCAAGACCCTTTTGGGGTTTCGTGAAACCCAGCTGGCTAGGACTGTCAGACACGCAGGAGGAATCCAGAAAACAGATGGGCATCTTCCTCTAATTGCAACATGGCCCGGGGAAGGTTCTGCAGCTGGAGACTCTCCTGGTGGTGCTGGTCCCAGCCTGGGCGGTGGCCCTGCCCAGTTACACCCGAGGAGATCTCTGTTTCAGTGGAGTCCTCAGCTGCCCCTGGCGGAATCCGCAGTTGGAACAAAGCCCTGTGTGAGCATCCGTCCCTGACAACGAGCTCAGCATGGGGACCAGACTCCAGGATCCTGAACTGGGATGTCACTGGAAACTCCCGTCCTCTCCCACCATCAGCCCCCACACCCAAAAGGCACTGCCGACAGCAGCAAGCTGTACCCACCACCCCGGGGGGAGGAAGGAAGCAGACCAGAGGCTTTCGTGGGTCAGGAAGGGCCCTTGGATGCGCAGACACTCAGGTTCTCAGGGCCCGCTCATGGGTGGATGTGCCTCTATAAGTGAGGGGTTGCTGGGAGTGAGAACTCACTCCTGGTGGCAATTCTAGGCTGTCCTGGAGTGAGCTTCCTGGGGGCAGGCAGAACCCAGCCCTCCGCCTCTGCCAGGTGCTGGCGGGGACTGCAATCAGGCAGTGGGGAGACTGGTTCCCTGTTCTGCAGATCACTGCCCTTGACAGAGTCTTCTCAAAATTCACAGTTCTCTGTGTGCATATTTACTTAAGTTTGTATATTTAAACAGATCTGGGTTTCGAGATCCCTTCGGGCCTTACAACAGGGATTGTTACCTAACACGGTTCTGGCAAGAGAAAGAGCAAAGAGTGACATTTCCCTCTGGCAGAGCTTACCTCTGTAACGCTATGGACACGGAGGGAGTTTTATTGGCATCGTTACCGAGCTGGTCTTACTTCTTTATATAGATTCATCAAAGGGCCTCCAGGGACTTTCAAGGTCTCCTGTGTGGCCTGCTCTGGTGTGGGAGTTTAGTGGGTGGCTCTCTCTGGAGCTGTTCCCTGCCTTCAGGACTAACCGGCCCAGACTGAAAACCCACATTTTCAGTCCATCCTGGGAGCCTATCCTGGATCCTTCGTTCTGTTCTGCCCCTTTAACTTGGACCGTGGACAAGCCACTGAACCTCAGTTCCCCGGGCTGTAAAAGGCGGTGACCTCACTGCACTGTGACGGAGAATCAGTGAGAGACTGGATATAGACCACGTGACACATCACAGCACATCCGGAAGTGAGGGTTAGGGACATGGGTACGAAAGCGGACATGTAACTGACCAAGGGAGGCATTATTCTTCCTGGGTCTTTAACGACAGCTCTGTGTCACTGCTGGAGGGGCCGTGGGAAGGAGGCCTCCTCCAGTCTGAAAATAGAGGAATCCAATGGCCACTGTCACCCTGCCTTGGACAGAGGTGACCCTCCTCCTGGAAGCGCTTCTCCTCACTGGCTGCCAGGATCCTGCCTACTCCAGCCTCCCCACTGCTCTCTCTGGTCTGTGGCCCAGGCTGGCCTCCCGTGCCCACTCAGCAAGGGAGTGCTCCAGGCTCCCTTTCTAAGCCGCACCCTTTCCCTGGGCCACCTCATCCAGCCTCAGAGTTTTAAGTACCATCTCTACACCAGTGATTCCTAAACTGATGGTGGAAAAAAATGCGGAGAACATAGCAGTGCCAGGCAGGGCGAGTTTGGGGGTAGATGGAGATTGGGACTCGTTCCAATGGGGACACCTGAGTAAGGACTTCCAGGGAGAGGGGACAAGTCATGAGGTTGTCCAGTGATGAGCATTCCAGACAGGGCCTCCAGGGCCCAGGCCTGGGAGCACACCTGGGAGCACTCCCGCTTTGCTGGGGGAGCAGAGTGGCCGGCCTGGCTCGGACACACTGAGGGACGGGGAGAAGTGCAGAGTCAGTGGAGACATGGCAATCACAGAGAGTCCTGCCGACTGTTGGCACGATCTTGGCTTTTACACAGAAGGATGGAGAGCCACGGCAGGCCCTGAGCAGAGAAGTGATGGGATCTGATGGCTCCCGGGTACCCAGTTGACAGTGGGCTGTGAAAGTATGAGGAGGACGGCGGGGCTACTCCGTGCAGGGATGCAAAGAGAGCCCTGGGGGCTGGGAGAGGGGGCAGGCCGCACAGTGTAAAGTGAACACTGACCAAGTCTCCTGCTAATGTCTTTGTAAAGAGTGGGGGATGGGAGACATCAAGGTGGGGGCCCCTAGTAACAGGATGGGTGGGCCTTCAGGGAAAGCAAGTTTGGGAGAGGGGGTCAGGCGCTTCGGTGTGCACTTGCTAAAGTATGAGATGCCTCCAGGACGCTTCCCCTGACATCTCAAAGGCAAAATGCTCTGGCATGACTTGTTTTTCTCTCTTGCCTTCCCCTCTTTCCCCACCCTGACTTCCTATCACAGCCCACCAGCTACTTGAAAATTGCACAGTAATTGTCATGATTTCCCTGTCCCCTAGAAACCCAATCCAAGATGACCCCCAGTCTTTCTCATACTGCTGCTGTGATGTTCCTCAAAGCTGTCTCCTCCCCGCCTTGCCTCTCTGATGGGTCCCCATCCTCCTGATGGCTTGCCGGGAGAATCACAAAGACCTTCTGACGGGCCCCGCATCTGCAGTGGTTTCCCACTCCAGCTCACTCAGTCACGCCAGCCAGAGCTTTTTGCCAAAAACCCAGAGCGCCTCTGCTAGTGAACAGCTTCCATGGTTCACCCATTGCATCCATAGAAAAATCTGAAAACCCACGGCCTTCTCCCAAATCCCTCCCTTCCAGCTTCAACTCTGTTTATGCCCTCATTGCCCCTTTATTTACTCCACGGTGGTGGGAGCACAGCACAGACCCAAGACTCTCAACCTCAACCTTCCAGCCCTCCCTGGGGTTGCTCTCTCCACTGAGGCCATCTCGCAGAAGCCCCCTCTGGCTTTAGGACTCTGGGGTGCTGCCTTCTCCAGGAGCACCCCACATGCTCTTGGTGAGACTCAGCTTTTGTCCTCAAACCTGACCCCTGCCGCTCCCCCTTTTCTGACCTGGTCACATGTCTGCATGTGCCATGATCCTCTGGCTTTGAGGCAATTTTGGATAAAGTTTAACACCAACCCTCTGTTACGGAACTACACCTCCTGGTCCCTCTCTTGGCCAATAATCACTACTGCAGAGACTTAACACAAAACGAAAACCATATGGGCAAGGGCCCAAGGGTGACAGCAGCCTATCACCACCGTCATGATGCCCACGGGTCAGCTTGTTGTTTGGTGGCTTGGTCATGTCTGACTCCTTGAGACCCCACAGACTGCAGCATGCCAGGCTTCCCTGTCCTTCACCATCTCCCAGAGTTTGCCCAAACTCATGTCCATTGAGTCGGTGATACCATCCAACCATCTCATCCTCTGTCATCCCCTTCTCCTCCTGCCCTCAATCTTTCCCAGCATCAGGGTCTTTTTCAGTGAGTTGACTCTTGGCATTAGGTAGCCAAAGTATTGGAGCTTCAGCTTCAACATCAGTCCTTCCAATGCATATTCAGGGTTGATTTCCTTTAGGATTGACTGTTCCCTCCACCGAGGCCACCACACCAAAGCCTCCTCTGGCTTCAGAACTCTGGGGTCCTGCATTCTCCAGGAGTACCCTACATGTTCTTGGTGAGACTCAGCTGAAGGTTTGAACTCCTTCAGGACCAAGATCCATGCCCATCCTTTGAGAGGACACAGCTGACACTCCAGCTATGGCTGCTCTCCTGGGGCACAGAAGTCTTAACCACTCGGCCAGCATCAGACAGCTGGTAAGGGGCAAAACCCAGGGTGAACCTTCTCAGTCTTGCTCCCAAGACTGTGTTCTCCTCATAGCCTTTGACCCCTCCCCCGGAGTGAAAGTGGCACAGGCACACACAGAGACCGACCACAGACACACCAGACCTCTATATTCTGCACAATGAAACTGCGAGGCGGGTTAGGGATGCACCTCCTGCCTTTGGAGGTCTTAGGGAGCGTGAGGGTTTCTTAGAGCAACTGAGCAGCCAAGGCAGCCCCCTTATTTGGGGTCATGGGAAGTGTTTATCATCAGATGGCTGCTTCCTACCAAACAAAACAGGCTCCCGATCCGATGTACGCTGCACTAGTTCTTAAAGGTTAACATAATTAACACTCTTTACAAGATTTTCAAATTCTTTTTATACCGCTATTATTTTTCCACTGACTCATCTCTTTGAAAGCACCCCCCATAGTGTTTAGTTACTTTAATTTTTGTCTCATTCAAGGCTCCATCGATTTCCTTTGTCTTTTTCTTCTTTGCCCCTGGCGCTTGTAAATGAGGCCCCAGCAGACCCTGGGAATCCTCCGAGCAGAACCTTGCTTTGAAAGGCTAAAAGATGACGTTCATGAAACGTATCCCATTCCGCATGCACTCACTCCAATTAGTCACAAAGCAGGAATTCCATAGGTTGGAATCTCTATCTCAAGTAATATGATCCCTGAGCAAAGGGTGTTTCTTGTTTCCATGGTACCCTGGTGATACATCTCCGGTGTCCTTGGAACATGGGCAGGGAGGGGTCCCCTGGAGGCACAGGAGAGGCTTAGCTTGGGTTTCAGGAGATGTGAGTTCTCACCCTCCTCTGGCATAATGGTGGTGGCTCACCACTTGGTCCTTAACCCTGGCAGAAGCTGTTTCCTCATCTGTAAATCCCAGAAAAGACAGCCTCACAGACCTTGTTAGATCTAAATTTTCCTAAATTTTTTTATCCCTGAGGGCAGAGCTCTTCAAAGTTCACACAGGGTTCCCAGGTTCAATCAGCAGTTGAGGTTGCTAAATTTTAATTGAAGTACAGTAATGTACAATGCTGTCTTAATTTCTAGTGCACAAAGTCATTCAGATCGTTTTCCACTCTTTTTCAGATTCTTTTCCATTATTGGTTATTAGAAGGTACTGAGCAGATTTTCCCTGTGCTATACAGTAGGTCCCTGGTGCATCGTTTTTAAGGGGGATGGTATTGTTCTTGCTCGGTTGCTAAGTCATCTCCAGCTCTTTGAGACTCCATGGACTGCAAGCTCCTCTGGCCTCCTCCGTATCCTGGAGTCTGCTCAAATTCACATGCAATGAGTTGGTGATGCTATCTAGCCATCTTACTCTCTGCCGCTGCCTTCTCCTCTTGCCTTCAATCTTTCCCAACATCAGGGAGCTTCAGCTTCAGCATCAGTCCTTCCAGTGAATATTCAGGACTGACTTCCTTTAGGATTGACTGGTTTGATTCCCTTGCCGTCCAAGGGGCTCTCAGCAGTCTTCTCCGGCACCACAATTCCAAAGCACCAATTCTTTGATGCTAAGACTTCTTTATGGTCCAACTCTCACATCCTTACATGGGTTCTGGAAAAACTATAGCTTTTTTACGGACCTTTGTTGGCAAAGTGATGTCTCTGCTTTTTCAAACACTCTCTAGGTTTGTAGCTCAGCTGGTAAAGAATCCGCCTGCAGTTCGATTCTTGGGTCGAGAAGATCCCCTGGAGGAGGTATAGGCTGCCCACTCTGGTATTCCTGGGCTTCCCTGGTGGCTCAGATGGTAAAGAATCTGCCTGCAATGTGGGTGACCTGGGTTTGATCCTGGGTTGCGAAGATCCCTTGGAGGAGGGCATGGCAATCCATTCCAGTATTCTTGGGCTGCCCTGGTGGCTCAGTCAGTAAAGAATGGGTTCATAGCATGGGTGGGGGGTGGTGGAAAAGCCCCGCCCATCACTGCAACCCCTCCCCTCTCACGGAGAAGCTCCTGCCAGAGGGGCTTTGCTGCTGCTACGTTGCTTCAGTCGAATCCGAATCTGTGCAACCCCATAGACGGCAGCCCACTAGGCTCCTCTGTCCCTGGGATTCTCCAGGCAAGAATACTGGAGTGGGTTGTCATTTCCTTTTCCAATGCATGAAAGTGAAAAGTGAAAGTGAAGTCTCTCAGTCGTGCCTGACTCTTATCGACCCCATGGACTGCTTAGAAGGCGAGAAATCCTCCACTGTGGGTTCCCAGGATGAAACTTTGTATTTCACAAAGGTCTTTCCCTCTGGTATTTTTCTAAGAAGAGCCTCCAGGCATAAATCTCAAGGCCAGAGACAGAAAAAAAAAAAAAATCCAACTGTGTCTAACATTCGGCTTTTGAAAACCAACTAACCCTTTGGGGCATTTTACAGCATAAAATATACAAAAACCAATCACCAGGAGGATAGTATCTAAATTATTCAAAGGAACATCATTAAAGCAAACTTTGCTACACAGGTGGGGGCCTGGGCACAGTCTGTGTTTTAGATAAATGCCCAGTTCCTCTGGGACTTCTATTACCAACTGTTACAAAATTATAGCCAAGAACACTTTATTACAGCAATAATGCACCTTGAGAAGTACGACCGGGTGGGCGCACTGCAATTCTGAACTGCTCCGGGGAAACTGACCTGTGGCCTTTTGGCTCACAGACTCTTCACTTGAGCCACAACTGTGCCTAATTGAACTGTAGCTCTTTTTATGTTTCATAATGGCAGATGGAATAGCTCTATTAAAATGGCATGAAGGCAAGTGAGCAGGCCTCAGCTAGAAGAGGGACCCAGCTCCTTGGGGTGGAGGGCATTCACCTTCCCTTTTAACAAAATCCCAGAGAATAATTCATTTACATAGTGTTGGCTCGATTGCATATATGTGGTTGAAGGGGAAAAAAAGATACTGGAAAGAAACAGACAAAAAAGGACTTTATCCCTGGGATGTGGGAAAATGAATGATTCTTATTTTCCTTCTTAGCCTTTATTATGTTTTCAAACTGTCAGTGGCGGGGAGGTATGTGTTCCTTTATGAGAAAATATAAACATTTTTCAATAACAAGTAGCCACACAGGTCTTTGCTCAGGCAAATGACCACATTTAAGCACGTAAAGGACTTTCCTGGTGGCTCCAAGGTAAAGAATATACCTGAAATACAGGAGACTAAGATTCGACCCCTGGGTTGCGAAGAGCCCCTGGAGAAGGGAATGACTACCCACTCTAGTATTCTTGCCTGGAGAGTTCCATGGACGGAGGAGCCTGGTAGGCTATAGTTCATGGGGTCGCAAAGCGTTGGACACGACTGAAGCACCTGAGCATGCAATACAGGCAGGTAAAAGATGCAAAACGGAACATTTGTATAGGAACACTTACAAAGCCAGGTATAATCTGTGCTTTGGTCCGATGCAAATATCTTTAATCCCCAAACACAGGGGCCCTGTGGCTCCTGCTCACTGCAGTGGAAGGGCCTGGCCGGAAGGCTAAACAATCCCCGACAGCTGTTCCCACGTCGCCAGAGACAAATCCTAAATTTGGCATCCTCTGAAAGTGAACACAGCTTCTTTCTTTCTCTTGGGTCAGAGAACTGAGATGGAAACACTTTAGGCTGTCGAGAGTTTTCAAGTAAACATTTTCCTCTTGAAGAAAGCCATCCCGTGATTACAGCATAGCTTTCCCAGAAGGGATGCCATTTACTGCCTCTTCTTTAAGAAATTACTTGGCAGGAGGATGTAATTTAATTATTTACTTAAATGTATGCCCTCTGAGCCTGAAGGAAATGAAGGTTTTTTTTGTTTTGTTTTGTTTTTAAGCAATGGACAGTTTAGGGGGTTGTTTTATGGTGGGTCAGGCTTTGAAGTTTAAAAATACACATAGGTGGGCACATGCATGCGTGCACGTGCACGCACACACACACACCCCCCGAAGCAAGAAGTCCAGATCTTCTAACTGATATGGCAGTAAAAGGCAAAACTCTCATGTCTAGATTCTACAAAAATCCCTGAGAATGCCGAACTTCTGGCATTTTTGCACTTGGCCTGGGAATAGATGGACAAAGGCCCAGGTGCTGCATGTTCTCGATGAAAATTAGAAGCAGTGATTTCTTTGTGGAATACAAACCACTTAAGGAAAAAAAAAAAAGCCCAAGTCCTGAGCATTCTCACCTAAAACATTTATTGTCTACTTGAGCTGTTAGAATATTACATTATGTCCAATATCCCAACCATCTTCCTTCTGGGTTAGGACATTTCCCAATTTTGAGGGCTGGTATTTGTGTCTTTTTCTTTCCTCTCCTCTATTTTTATTTTATTAAAAATGTCCCCAGGGCCTGAACATTATCTGGTGCTGTTGGCCGCCAATAAACATTGAGTTGGTCAAAAACTTCGGTCGGCTTTTCCTGTACCATCTAATGGAAAAACTCAAATAAACATTTTGGCCAACCCAGTATTTATTGAATAAACACATTTGCTGAATGAAGCATGGTGGGAAGGGTCCCGTGAGTGTCAAGAAACAGATAAACGTCTCCATCCCCAGGGCTAGAATTTCGAGGCCAGGTTGAAGAATCAGATTTCCAAGCTACAGCTTCCCCCATAATAGAAACGGGGTCCAGGGGCCTGGGATCGTCTGACTATACCACTCTCTCCTTAGAGACTGAAAGGAAATTGCCGAGGCTGCCTGCACGCCTGCACTGTTTTCCTTGCCTTCTGGCTCCATCATCACCCGACATAAGACTGATCAGCTTCCCACACCCTGTGATTCATTTTCTCTTTCCATTGGGCTCTCTGGGTCAGCCTTTCCCTGGAGGTATCTAGTATGAAAGGCAATGCATCCACAGAATGGACTAGTCTTCTGCCCACTGTTAATCCTTAGCAGAAATACTAGGGAAGATTCTGTTGACTTAAAAAATAATCAAAATCTAAAAACTGAGTTATGTTTTATTCAGGGGAAGTTTTTTAGGACTAAGCCCAGGGGTCAGCCTCTCAAGTAGCTCTGAGAGAATTGCTCCTAGGAGGCCGGGTTGGGGGCACGGTTGATGGTGGAGGAGTCAGGTTATATAGAAGTTTGCAACAAGGGGCGGGTAGTCTGAGCATCAAAAGATTATTGTTAAGTAAGGAAAACCAGGTCTCTTGAATTAAGAAATTTAGCGCTTTCCTATGTACGGAAAGATGCAAGAGTCTGGGCTCAATGAAATCGTTCCTTTCGTACGCATCTCAGCTATTTGGGGCCAGTATCCTGTGTTTTTGCTCAGTGCTCACCACAGTGAGTGGCTGCAGCCCAAGGGTTGCCAGATTGTAGGTACTGTTTTCCTTCCTGGTTGCCCTGGAGGGCTGGAACTGCTGACGACTGCGACATCCTTGTTTACTGATATGGCAGGAAATACTCCATTTCTCAGTTCTCAAATAGGTGGCTTGTGCAGATGGAGAAGGCAGCTGAGATGGGAGGACTTGAGTCAACAGAGGCTCTTCAATGTCCTCATCCCTTTCATGGACTCCACTCTTGAGTGCCAAAGATTCAACTAAAAGCTAAGACACACAAACATACACTTTGCAAAGGCTCCCGTGGTTTCTGCCCACTGTTGAGACAGGTGAGGTTAATTTTTGCCATCTTGTGCGTGATCTGGGATCCTCCAACCTGGACCACTGGTTTAGCATATATGGAAGAGTGTTCCCTTATGTTTTCACTAGGGTCATAGGTAAAAATACTGAACTGCTCCAAGCAAAAGGAGACTCCTAGGGCACAATACACTTTCCAGAGCAATGTCAATCCATTAGTGAATGCTTGGAGGGTAAATTGTATAGCTTCAATAGTCCCTAAGAGGCAGTGTAGTGTCATGGTCAAGAGTAGGGGTGGAGGAAGCAGAGAATCCAGGGTAAGACATCACCTCTGCCCTCACAGGCTGTGCAACCTCGGACAAGTTGCTTCATCTCTCTGAGCCTCAAACTGATCATCCACAATACAGGGGAAAAAATGATAGTGCCTTCTTTAGATGTGCAACCTGAGGATTCTGGGGGACAAGTGCCATCAAAGGGTCTTAGCCTGCCTCTGACAACTTCTCTCTTAAGAAATCAAAACACAGTACTATTGTTTAACAGTTTCATAAAGTTACTAGGGGAACATTTGTTAGACATCTCTAGGAGACATTATATTTGACATAACAGCAACCAGATCAAAAATGTAAAGCATTTATTATTTTTTTAAAGCATTTAGGTGACTTTGCTTGTTTTCAGAGCGCTCATGACAACTCCCAGTAATCTGTCAATGCTCCATCTGTTTGCTGATCCACTCCAGACATCTGAGAGAAGCACTGCCTGCCACTCTCTGTATGCACTGTCTGCTTCTAAGATCCATCCTCTGCTTAATAAAACCATGACAACTTTCCCACCCCTTTCTCCTCATTCCTCCTCTTTTTAAAGAACTAGGCAGTGGATCTCTGTGCTCACATCTCCAAATCCTCTAAAAGGAAAGAGAAAACAGGACTCAGAGGGCCCCAAGGAGCCTGTTGCCTTTTTTGTAATCACCATGGACACCAGTGGCTCTGTGCACCTGCCTGCCCCACCCTGTTCACGTGAAGCTGTTCTCATCAGTGGGAAAACAAAAATTAAGCAGGATCAGGCTAGTTCCATTTTTCTCTCTGCTGGATGTTAAACCTACTGCCTACTTTGGTCATTTCTGTGCCCTTAGGAACTCCTTAAATACTCAGAGGGAGAAGAACCCAGTCAAAGAACCAACCAACAAAGAAAACACAGCTGGCCCCTCTTCCTCCTCCTTAACCCCATTTTGCAGATGTAAAAACCAAGGCTCTTGTCCACTGGCAAATCAGTGAAATCGATCAGGTTGAGAGGTACACTCTCCCAGGCTGTAGCTCCCCTGCTGGAATGTCCTACTGACAGTAACTCAAGTAACTCACTGAGCACAGAGCCAGAGCCCCTGTCCCCGCAGATCTGACCAGTGGCAGACACTGGCTTGTGTGTGAGCATGGCAGAGAACTACATCAAAGCCTCCTTTTCAGGACACGAGCAGAGCTTCCCAGCAATGCACTGGCTGGGGCAGAAGGACTGAGACACACAGACAGTGCCAATAACTGATCACGCTAGCCCAATAAAACGCTTTTATGAAGTAATTAGTGGCTCAGAAAATCTCTTAAGTCACTTAGAAACCTCTGTCCCACTCTTTTAAGTCTTTGCTGCTGCTAAAGGGCCCCTGGGAAACATCAGCTCCTCTGATGAATCCCACGGCGTTGGCAACGTGGCTAGCAACCACTCATGGACGGGATCACCAGGACAACCTCCCTCCTCCGGGGCTGAGAAGATGATCTCGTCACCCCAGTTTAGGGCAACAGGAACAGAAGCCTGTGCGAGGATGGGCAGGGACAAAGGAGACTGGACAGTGGCCGGAACTATGGCCTTATGTCCCTTTCAGGTGAAACAGGATGAACCTGCCTTTCAGAATTAGGTCACCAATTAGAAACCAAGGATTTACAGGGCCTGGCCCAGTGCCGAGCACTGTTCCCGAACCGCTGGCGGCCATTAGTATGCCTGCCAGTCTCATTGGCATTGCTGTTTATAATTCTCACGCATTCAGTGCCTACAGGGCCCCCCACCCCGCCCGCCACTCTATTCTTCACAAGAACCCTACGAAGTATCATCCGTGGCCTTAAAAAAAGAGCCTAAGATGTAAGTGGGCTTCCCTGGTGGCTCAGACATTAAAGAATCTTCCTGTCAATGCAGGAGACTCCGGTTTGGTCCCTGGGTAGGGAAGATCCCCTGGAGGAGAAAATGGCAACCCTCTCCAATATTCGTGCCTGGAGAACCCCTTGGACAGAGGAGCCTGGTGGGCTACAGTTCATGGGGTTGCAAAGAGTTGTACATGACTAAACCCATGCACAAGTACATGCTAACCAGGCATGGTGGGATGCCCTGGGAACCCACCAAGCAGAAGTACCAGGGAACAGACTGCCCAGCTGATTCACTGGATTGTTCCAAATACTGCACGCCAAGCTCAATAGAAAACACATCCTCCCTGCCACCACGGTGAATGCAACGAAAAAGGTTTCAGCCCCAAAAGACAGAGCTCAAAAGCCATTCAGGGTAAAGATCAAGGGATAAGAATCCAGCTTTCAGAGGATGACTTCCCAATGGAAGAGGGTAAGAACCAACTCCACTTTCAAAGGTGTTTATTAAACATCAATCTCACTCCTCTGCAGCTCTACTTTCTGAAAGTTCCAGGTTTCTTCTCACATAGATTAACAAAAGATGAGAAAGAAGAAACATTTTTTTAATACAGTGAATTTCAATCCCCTCATCTTGAAAACAGGACTGGCTTGGCTGTTTGGCACAAATGTGGCCACTGAGGATATAAACAGCTACTTGACTTTTTTTTCTTGTATATTCTGTAAAGAATGGTGGATTCCCTTCAAGTTGAGTCTTATCCTTGGGAGGCTGCAGAGAAGCATCAAGAAACCCTTCAGAGGCCTGAGCACACTTACCACCCAAGCCCTTACGTCACACTTGAAGAAACCGAGCCCCAAAGGGTTCATCGCAATTCTGTCTCAGATTCTTCCCTGTAGTTGTGGGAACCTGGGCCAGCCACCCACCGGCTCCGAGTTCCATCTCCTGTAAAATGAATGGGTTTGCTGAGGCAGGGCTTCCCTGATGGTTCAAATGGTAAAGAATCTGCCTGCAGTGCAGGAGACCCAGGTTTGTTCCCTGGGTTGAGAAGATCCCCTGGAGAAGGGAATGGCAACCCACTCCAGTATCCTTGCCCGGAGAATCCCATGGATGGAGGAGCCTGGTGGGCTACAGTCCATGGGGTGGCAAAGAGACAGACACGATTGAATGCTTCACTTTTACTTTCTTTTTGCCCAGATAACCATCTGCTCAGTGAGCCCATGATTTCTGTTTCCAGGAATCAGATCCTCTCTGGCAGCTCTATTCCAGGGTCCACACCCCCAAGTTTCCCTTGAAGGCACGTCAGTACCGCACGGTTCCCACTGCCCAGCGTCCTTCTTTCCTTGGCAACCTCCTGGCAATTCTGGAAGTTCCGGTTCCCATGTCATCAGTCATTTCAAAGATACACTCCATGGTGGACCACGCAGTTAAGTCTCCCCCATCCTGTCTCAACTTTTCATGCACTTATTATGCTGCTCGTCAAAGCCGCTTTTAACTGTGTATTTGCAGTTCTGGTTGTGCCCCCAAGAGCAAGGGACCCAGTTCAAAGAGAGACGAGCTGGGCAGACCCTCGATAGATGAATTCAGAAACAAAAGAACATTTCATTTTACGTCTTTTCACACAAGCACTTAATAATAAGGCATTTTGAGATGATGCATTTTGAGAAAATCACCACTTTGACACGGCATGAGCTTTTTCTTCCATCCCAGAACTCCCCATGCTTGAGAGCTAGTGGGCTAAGGCCACTGATGCTCTTAAGAGTTTTACTGGTAACCATTTACAGGTGACTATTCCCCTGGGCAAGGCTTCCCTGGTGGCTCAGTGGTAAAGAATCCATGTGCCAATACAGGAGATGTGGGTTTGAACCCTGGGTTAGGAAGATCCTCTGGAGGAGGAAATGGCAACCCACTCCAGTATTTTTGCCTGAAAAATCCCATAGACAGAGGAGCCTGGCAGACTACAGTCCATGGGTTTGTAAAGATTCAGACATGACTTAGCAACTAAAACAACAATTACCCTGGACTATTACCTTGCCCCGCCCCACTTCACTCCAGTGCTGCCCTTTCACAACAACTGCATGCACGTGCCTTAAAATATTCCAACCTTTAACAGGAGGATGTGGTTTGTTTATTTTTTTTAATTTTAATCTTTACTTTATTTTGCTTTCCCAAACACAGTTGGCCTAATCTGCATGCTGAACCTAAGTGGGCAAGAGAAACAACATGCTAGGGGCTAAAAATAATTTTGGGGGAAAGAAAGCACCTCTGAATATCCAACTTCCTTTGCTAAAAATCTCACCCTTTTAAAGTCAGGGATTTCTCAAGAAAACTTTATTTCCCTTCCCCTTAAGGGCTCATCAGGATTTTATGCCAATGGATGGGAAGCTTGGCTTCAAACAAGATTTCCTGCCTCATCTCTACACCTTCTGGTTCAGTCGAGTCCCAAAGCAATAAAATGCATTGACTTTGCCTTCCTGCCACTTCCAGCAAGTGTGAGACCCTCATTACAAATCAGTTTTGGCTTTTGTTTTCTAAAATCCGGGCATTAATCTAGTAAATGGCACGGAGTGGCGAGGAAAGGGGACTCGGACACTCTGCCTACTCCCATCGATTTCTTCCCTTTCCCTGGGTTCCCAGTGCCCCTACTGCCTGCTTCCCTTGGAGTCATCATTAGAGTGAAAAAATGATGTGTCTGCTTCTTCGAGCATCTCTCTGGAGGGGAAACTGCTTCAGGGTAGGGCTGTGTCTCACTCACTTTTGTGGTCTTAATCCTTGGCGCATGTAGGAGTTCATTAACTCTCTGATGAAAGAATGAATGAATGAAGACCATGTCTTTGATGCTACACCATTCAAGGTAAAATATGCCTTTTGTTGATGTTTAGTTGCCAAGTCATGTCTGTCCTTTTGTGATCCCACAGACTGTAGCCCACCAAGCTCCTCTGTCCATGGGATTTTCCAGGCAAGGATACTGGAGTGGGTTGCCATTTTCTCCTCCAGGGGATCTTCTTGACCCAACGATCAAACTTGAGTCTCCTGCTTTGGCAGGTGGATTCTTTACCACTGAGCCACGTGGAAGCTCACAGTATACCTGGGCCACCCTAAAATGTGAGGATATGATGAGGACAACAGGCACCCCAATCACAGTGACAAACACGTGGCTATCATTTGTTAAGTGCTTGCTATGTGTCTAGGAAAACCCACAGATTGTCTCATCTAATCCTCACAGATTATTCTCTGGGGTAAGTACCCCATTTTTAACATCCCTTGAACAGATAAGGACTATGCTTGGAAAGAACAGGCAATTGAGGTGACGTCACACACCAGTGGAGCCAGGATTTTTTTTTTTTTTAACCTGTTATTAAAATCACTTCTAGGGGGAGCTTCCCTGGTGGCTCAGTGGTAAGGACTCTGCCTGCCAATGCAGGAGACATGGGTTTGGCCCCTGATCTGGGAAGATCCCAGCTGCCTCGAGACAGCTAAGCCTGCGCGCCAAAACTACTGAGTCAGTGCTTCAGAGCCCGGGAGCACAGCTCCTGAGCCGCAACTGCTGAAGTCTGTGCACCCAGAGGCTGTGCTCTGCAACGAGAGAGGCCACCAACGGGAAGCCCACGACTAGAGAGCAGCCCCACTGGCCGCAAACAGAGAAAGCCCACCCAACAATGAATAGCCACCACGGCCCAAAATAAATCAATCAGTAGAATTTAAAAAAAAAAAAAAATCACTTCTGGGGACTTCCCTGGCGGGTCAGCGGTTAAGACTACATGCTTCCAATGCAGGGGATTCGAGTGCAATCCCTGGTCGGAGAACTAAGACCCCACATGCCGCACAGCACGGCCAAAAATTTTATTTTTTAAATCACTTCTGATTATATACGTCAGAAATAATGAAATCAGTAAAAATGATTTTAAGGTGCCTTGAGAGAGGTTATATTTTTGGAAAACGCTGCCCTGTCCACGATAGTACCTTCTGCATTTGCTAGACTCTCCCCTGGTGATTACAGTGATGAGGCAGGGAAACAGGTCTCTTTTGAGCACTGATGTCAAAGAGGAAGCAGCTGGGCTTGCGTCCCCGGCCTGTCGGGTCAGTCTTCTCTTCTGGGCGGGGGACGGGGTAGAGAATGAACTGGGCATCTCTCCTTCATCTCCTTCATCCTGTTGACCTTGCTCCCTTCCTTCATCAATTCTGGCCCCACAGAACACAACAGGAGAGCCAATGTGGTCACGGCACAGAGACAACAAAATAAAAACAAAACCACAGCTTTGCAATGCTAGTTAGCCCCCAAAACCTGCAGTGCATTTTTGTTTTTAAACTCTCCCAGGGCAGGGCTCATGCGGGCCAGCCCACGTGGTCTCTGGAATTTAGCATTTCTCTCAAATCACTCTGCTGAGATGGAGTGTTCACTCATGGAGCTGACAGACTTCAACACTGCTTCAAACCGGAACTTTTAGGACATAACAAAGGTGTGTGCCGGAGCGGGCGGAGGTTGCAGAAGAAATGCTGTCTTTTCTATAAATCTACATGATTGGTGAAAAACTTGACGTAATTAAAGAGAAGCTGCTGTACTGGACACACAACAGTCCTCGCCTTGGAGCTGGAGGCATACTCTTAGGCAAAGCATAATAACTGGACAGGTGCTCTTTGGGTGGGCTTCCCGGGTGGCTCAGCAGTAAAGAATCTGCCTGCAGTGCAGGAGGCCCAGGTTCGAGCCCTGAGTGGGGAAGACCCCCTGGAGGAGGAAACGGCAACCCGCTCCATCCTCTTGTCTGGAGAATCCCATGGACAGAGGAGCGTGGCAGGCTAGTGCGTGGGGTCGCAGGAGTCGGACACGCCTGAGCGAGCACTTGGGCACACATGCAGTCCTCACTGCCCCGCCACGAAGGCCACTATGACCCCTGTCTCTTCTTCTGAACCTGGGCCCAGAGCCATGGAAACCTTAAGCCTGCCCCACAGGGTGCCCGATCGAAGAGCCAGGCAGGGCAAGCCAGCCCGTGAGCACCAGGGGTGCCTCTTCCTGGACGAGGAGGGCAGGCTCTCCAAGGGCTGCTGATGGGCTCTGGGTGGGGCTGACTCAGGCACTGGAGGCAACCCTCACGGAAAGGGACAAAGGCCTCTCTTTCCTGCCTGCCCATGAAGAGAGGAGGATGCTCTCTCTGACCCCAACTCCTGAATCTCTGGCAACAAACTCTTGACCACCCCTTAAGGCTCAGCTCAAAAGTCTTCCTGCTGCCCCCTGAGCCTGTCAACCTCCAACAGCACACGTGGCCCTTGGGCTGGGCTATTAATCACGTAATAGAAGTGATTAATCAAGTTGATAAATGAAAAGAAGCTTCTAAGGAAAAGAAAATGGTGGGGGGAGGGAGGAGCCTCACACTTATTGACCACTGAAGACCTTGATGCCTCCCCGGATCCGACTCTCCCACGAATCTCAGGAAATCATCCCTGTCAGGATCCCAGCTTTGTTGTTCAGCTTCTCAGTCATGTCCGACTCTTTGCGACCCCATGGACTGCATGCAGCCCCAGGGACAGGCTTCCCTGTCCTTCGCCATCTCTGGAGTTTGTGCAGACTTGTGTCAGTTGAGTCGATGGACCCATCCAACCATCTCATCCTCGGTCACCCCCTTCTCCTCCTGCCCTCAATCTTCTTCAGCATCAGCGTCTTTCCCAGTGAATCGGCTCTTCGTCCCAACTTACAGAGGAGTACACTGAGGTTTGAGAAAGAGGTCAAGTACAGAGCTTGCCCAAGGTCACACTGTTGTTAAGTAGCAGAGCCCAGGTTTGAAGGTTTGACTGTCACACCCAGGGATACAGCTTCCATTCACTGCGTTAGATATAATACGCGAAGCTACCACGGCACTGCCAAAGGAAGCAGCCCATAGATGCCCCTCCCGTTAGGAACAGCGTCAGCCCTCCCAGGAGGCGCACACCTGCAGCCTTGTTAGTGACGCACACACCGCTTCTTAAGACGTACAGTTCACAGCAGCGGTTCAGCTGAAGCACTCTAAATATAACCTCCCGGGAAAAAAATGTCCCCACACGGTGCCTTGTCTCCAGGCTTGGCACGAGAGCGCTCCGGAAGCGACACCAGACGCTGGAGTCACAGTGCTGTCACTGAGGGGCACGTGGGGGCACCTGATAGCCGCAGGGTCAGAGCGCACAGGATCAGAGACTTGCGGGCTCAGACCTGGAGGATGCCCTGGGACTCGGCCCCATCACCCCGACTCCTGCCTCACTTTTCCTGACTCACTCTGGGGTCCTTGGCTTACCTGCCAGGGGGAGGTTGGTGAAGGGCACTAATTTAAACCCAGCTGTGAAATTTAGAGCCACTGATTCCCGCAGAAGGTGAGGGGCCATGTTGCGAGGTGCTACCTGCCTGCTGTTGCTCCCGACACCATGAGCAAGGCTTGTGAGGGCAGGGACGGGATGGGAGCCAGGCTGTAAGGGGTGCCGGCCCTGGCTGTGAAGAGCATCCCTGGCCGCCACTCTGAAGCCCCTCCAGGGTACCTTTGGGCCCGAGAGATGTAAGGAATGATGCTGACAGGAGCCCCTTATCCAGCAGATGCAAGCAGCCTGCCCAAGGCCACACAGCTACGTAGCAGCAGAGTTGGTAAAACGGAAGCAAGGACCCCCAGTCAACGCCTTCCTGACTACACCCCCGACACGCACCCCTCCCCAGGCCTGGCCTCACACCTCTCAGCTCTGCCTGTGGGTCTCAGCCCCCCAGGGGTCTTGGTCCCTCCCACCTGGCTCTGTGTCGGCCCCTGCACAGCCCTGACCCCCACCACCACCCTCTCTGCTCCATCTCTGTGGTCCTCTCCCCTGCATCCCCCTTCTCCTCCCCTTTGGCTTCTCTTCCCATCATCTGCTTAGCTTCCCTCCTTCAAGAAGCTCCCTCCCAGTTTCTCCAAACCTTGCATCGTCTGGAGCCTCTCCCTGTGCTTCAGCTGGTTCGTGTACATCCCAGGCTCACCCAGCCCTCTGGAAGCCTCCAGCAGGGTCTGGTGGAACAAGAACTCAGTTCAGCATCCCTTGTGGACTTTCTCCTGACCATCCATCATGAGGAGCTTCATGCATCCTTGGGGCTTGCTTCCCCCTTCTCTCTCCCCTCACGGATTCCTGAGCCAATCCCCAACAAGGGTCCCCCTCATGCCTTCCCTCACCCTCCCCCACCACCCACGGCCACCACTCTCCTTGCCTGTTTCTAAGAAGGCAGTGGCTATTTGGTGCAAGAACCCTCTTTTCAGCCCTCTGTACCCCCAAATATTCACTTGGATCCTATTTCTTCTACTGTCCAGCCTCTAAGAATGCCAGTGTCTTTGCCCTTCAAAGGATAAATTCCCTGCTCATGGCATCTTCAGAACACACTTCCTGCAGGGCTCCTTTCTCTCCAACCTGTTCAACTCATCTTCCTCTGCATCCAGGAACATAATTTGGTCTCACTTTCAGCTTGGCAAATTTAGTGACCCTTCTGCATCCTTTCCTAGGCTATTCTCAATACCACCCACTCTTTCCCCCTACCCTTAAGGTTACTACCACCTCGTTAATCCCAGCTCCTCTGACTCCATGGAAACATTCTCAAACATCCTCTAGACCAAGAGTCCCAACCTCTGGGACCTAATGCCTGATGATCTGAGGTAGAGCTGATGTAATGATGATAGAAATAAAGTGCACAATAAATGTAATGTGTCTGAATCACTCCGAACCACTGCCTCTCTCTCCTTGTCCTTGGAAAAGCTGTCTTCACAAAACTGGTTCTTGGTGCCAAAAAGGTTGGAGACTGCTGATCTAGGCCCTTGAGGTGTCAGTTCTAATAACTAGAAATGGATTTTCATTTTCTCTAATCCCCCAGCAGCAGCTGAAACTGCTCACGCTTGATGTTTTCTTCTTTGGACACTGTCCCTCTCTGCAAATGGCACCTCATTGCTTTGCATGGCTCCCTCTTAACTCTGGACTTTTCCTTTAGCTGCTTCTTATTCTTGCCTGGAGAACCCCATGGACAGAGGGGCCTGGTGGGCTATAGTTGCAGAGTTGGACATGACTGAGGGACTGACACTTTCACTTTTCACTTTCCTTCTTTGGCCCATCACACTTGGTATCGAGTGGCTGTATTCTCTTTCTATACTCTTCAAAGCAAGCAGTCTCTACTGCAACTATGTGAGATCTATGCCACAGTAGAGATTTTCAAATATACAACCCGGTCTAACCTTTCCTGCTGCTTAACCTCATTTAACTCACCTTGAGATATCAGCATTCAGATGCCCGTGGCCACCATCAATCCACCTGCTCAAAGCTCCTCACTGTTTTCTCCTAATCTCCTCCTCTTCCTATGACCGTGACCACTTGCCGCTCAGTCTGTGTGGGCTTTGCCCCCAGTCTCCTCCTCTCTTGCTTTGATAAATCTCTGGAGTCCATCCCTTCTCCATTTCTACTCCACTCTCCTCATCCAGACCCTTGCTGATTCATTCTCTGGCCCACGTAGCAGCTCTTCCCATCGGGCTGCTCTCCACTTAGTGCCCCACGGCGTAGCATGCTTGACGCTATTATCAGCTCCACCTATAAAAGCCAGAGAGTCCCATGGGGTCAGGCCATGTCCTTCCCTTGACCTTCGGAGCCTCTCCACATCACATCCCACAAACGTGCAACATCCGAACATGGTTTGCTATCTCCCAGCCTTCCGTGCCTGGGCCTCTTCCACACTGCATTCCTGTCTAGAATGTTCCCCTCCCTCCTCTAAGGCCCAGTTGAAACTTCAGCTCTTCCTGGAACTATCCCTGCCAGAAATCCTTTCCTGCTGTCCTTCACCCCTCCAACAAGCAAGGGCTTTTCAATTCACTTGGTCATTACTTATGTGCCAACTCATCAGAGCTCTTCTAGTTGCCCTTTGCTTATGTCTTATTTCTCCTAGTAAACTTTCAGCTCCTGCCTTCATGAGGTCTCCTGGCCACTGTTTCAGAAGCCATTCCCACCCAAGGGGCTTCTCTGGTGTCTCAGACAATAAAGAATCTTCCCACAATGCAAGAGACCTGGGTTTGATCCCTGGGTTGGGAAGATCCCTGGAGAAGGAAATGGCAACCCACTCCAGTATTCTTGCTTGGAGAATCCCATGGACAGAGGAGACTGGAGGGCTACAGTCCATAGGGTCACAAAGGACTGAGCAACTAACACTTTCCTTCACTTTCCCCATAAGCTCAGGCCCTCCCTGGCTCATGAGAAGTGGTCAGGCATGCCAGCCTGACCAGCAAGCAGGGACAAGACTTAGTCTTAAAGCTGGAATACAGGAGCAGTGCCCCAATGTCATGGGGCACCCCATTCACCTGCTATCTCACAGAGGAGTAGAATCAAGCAGTAGTTGGCTTCTGCTTCAACTTCCTGCTAGCTTAGCATCCCAGCTCTCCCTCGGGGATGGAAGCTGCCCCGGACCCCAGCCTACTGGCGGCATGAGTGCCAGACTCCATCTAGTAGTAGGACATCTACCCAGGCGCTCACCCCCTGGCCTAGCTTCTGCATGGCCCGGCCCCCGGAGGACGGACCTAGCTTGTCATATGCCACTCCAGACGGCTCTCCACCTGGGTCTAGACATTGCTGCTCCCCTGACTTTAAGTATTTCCCACTTTCCGAGGCATCCGTCTGCTGTGTCTCCCTAAATACGGAACTGAATCTGAGCGCATCAGGCCTTTCGTGGGGGTGGGGTGGCGGGGGTGGGCTGCACCCTGGACTGTGGACCTCTTCCCCTCGGAACCTACCCATCAGCCAGGTCTGTTTCCTGCACATCAGCTCCTGGCCGCCTGCTCCTCCTCCTCCCCCTCCATCCTCCCGTTGCTGTTCTCCATCAGGCCATGCTGCTGAGTTCCCAGCATGCTTTGGGTCTGGGCCCCGCCCCCCGATTCCTCTACAAAGAAGGTCAATGTCCGGTAAGTTTCCATTTCCCCCTCAGAGCCTGGCACACTATGCATTCAGTAAGTTTTGCAGATTTCTGAAGGAAGTGTCTGAGGGTGAATGCAGCAAAGGAAGCGGATGCTTCCATCCCCAGGATGGAGGAGAGGGCAGGTTGGCTCTCTCCCACTGCTCTTGAACCATGAAGTCTCTTTTCCTTCGGAGAGCTGTTTGCACACCACTTCTAATAGGCCTGGCTGATTTCCTGTTTCCAGGGCCCAGGGCAAACACAGTTCAGTGCCCATAATAGCAATCAATTACGCTGTAATTGAAACTTCCGGCCTGGAAAGAAACCCTAACCCGAAGGCCTCCAAAGAGAACCAGGTTTCACTCTAGCACCTTCCCCGCTTCTCTGCACACACGCTTCACATCCGGGCCCAGGTGTTTGGCTCACACCTGGGCGGCACTTAGCGGAATCAGCGGGCAGCCGGCTGCCCCCACACACAGCCTGGAACTGCAGGAGCCTGGGGAGAGCTGCCCAACAGCTTCTATGTCCCCTCCTTTTGCTTTGCTGTTATTCAGCCCCTCAGTCGTCTCGGACTCTGTGACCCCATGGACTGCAGCACGCCAGGTTCCCTGTCCCTCACCATCTCCCGGAGCTTGCTCAAACTCATATCCATCGAGCC
>SJYQ01012816.1:0-23355 GCA_006410935.1 Redunca redunca | reverse complement strand
GTTTAACTATGGGGGAAGGGGGTGGGGTGGGGGAGGGCTGCTGTTTTAACCACAGTGAAGCATGTGGTGAGGGCATTCCTGTTATTACCTGGTTAGGCCGAGGTCAGAGAGCTCCTAGCAAGGAGTTACTAGGAATGTGTTTCTTTCTAAAAACTCACTTGTCCAACAAGAGCCACCGCTGCAGTGAATAAACCAGGGCAGCACAGGCAGGCCCTACCACTAAGGTGGCATCGGACAGACATTGGAAGTAGGAGAGGAGGCAAGCCACTTGGGTATCGCATGGGAAGAGTGTCCTCGGGCAGAAGGGAGAGAAAATGCAAAGCTCACATGGTGGGACCCTGCTGGGAGCAATCTAAGAAGAGTGAGGAGTCTGGGGGAAATTGTAGCAGGAAGGGGGGCTGGGAGGGTGGCGAGGGCTCCGCTCATCATTAGGGCTCTCGTGTTTCTAGGATACTGTATTGGGGTGACTTGATCTGACTTGCATGTTTGCAGGACCCCGGGGCTGCTGTGCTGGGAACAGTCTGGTTAGGCAGCTACTGAGATGGTCCAAGTGAGACAGAGTGAGAAGGAGCAGGGGGTCAAGTAAGGGGCTGGGGAGAGGTAGGGGACATCCTGGATGCATCTTCACAACAAAGTTACAGGAACAGCTATTAAAGTCATCAGGGCCTCTCTGGGACTGCCCAGGGGGTCTTGTCCCGTCATTTACAACTGACTTGAGGCTCAAGGCAGCTAACAGGTCATCATGCAAAGAGATCAGCAGGGCTTCTGAAGTGGAGAAATGACCCTAACCAAACACTCAATCCCCACTGACATCAGCAACAAAGCATGCAGGGACAAGTTACCTGAAGTTCATTTTGCAGCCAGAGGAGGACAATAGTCTATAATGGAAGCAAATGTCTACACAGAAGCCTAGCAATTATATGTAACTGTATGAGGACTGAGGATTGTACAGGAATTCCAATCAATATGCCATTGATGAGTGGTTCCCAACATGCATTCGAACAAAGGAAAAAAAGTTGCCCAGATCACAATGAAGCTGGGAAACATTGGGTTAAATGACACTGAGCTGGTTTTTTGGCATAGAACTTTTCAGGACCTTTACTACATTCATGCGCATCATTAGTTTCCAAAAGCAACCTTTATCAAGCTTATTTGTTGTTTTTTGTTTTAATGAAGCCCCTTCCTAGAGAAGTATTATTTGAAAGCCTTTAGAGCAACACTGGATAGATAGATGGAATCACTTGAGCACCTGCTCTGTGCACTAACACCCCATAACTCACAAACGTTTTCTGGGGTCCTGAGCTGAGTGTTGGGGTAACAAAGAGAAGAAAGGACATCAAGCATCAGGTGGTGGTTTTATAGGCTCAGGGGGAACCTCCTCCCTCATCTACCATCTCTCTGCCCCCTAGGCTACCAGGATGAGGGGGAGGTGGCAAGGTGAGACCAAAGCCTGAAGGAATCCAGCCTGCAGGTGCCTCTCCTCCACAAGTCACCTTGGCCCTGTACCCCTCTCCATGAGAACGGGAATGTGGAAAAGGCCTCTGTGGAATGCACGTCTCTTTATTCATTCATTCATTCATTATCTTGCCATGCCTTGCAGCATGCAGGATCACAGTTCCCCAACCAGGGATTGAACCCATATCCCCCTGCCATGGGAACATGGAGTTTTAATCACTGGACAGTCAGGGAAGTACTTGCACGTTTTTTTAAAGCACATTCCTCTTCTCTCATCACTTGCCTACTTGCACTAATCACACAGGAAAAAAGGAAAAGGGCACGTGTAGAATAAGTTTCTGGGGCCATTTTGACATAGGTCCCTAGCCCTGAATATTCACTGGAATTACTGATGCCGAAGCGCCAATACTTTGGCCACCTGATGTGAAGAGTTGATTCATTGGAAAAGACCTTGATGCTGGGAAAGACTGAAGGCAGAAGGAGAGGAGGGCGGTAGATGAGGTGGTAGGATGGTATCAACGACTCAGTGGACACAAGTTTGAGCAAGCTCCCAGAGATGGTGAAGGACAGAGCCTGGCATGCTGCAGTCCACGGGATCGCAAAGAGTTGGACACAACTTAGCGAAAGCCTCCAAGTCTTCATTATAGCTCCCAAGGAGCTAACATTAAGGAAACTTTGAGGAGTCTTTTGGGAAGCCTTTCCCTGTACCATCCGTTTGGAGTTCAGAAGATCCCTTTAAAGGAGGTGGGTACTGTTACTCAAACTGGAGAAAAAGAGAGCCCTGTAGACATTCTGAGACCTGCCCCAGATCACACGGCTCATGGTGGCAGAGGCCAACCCACAGCGGGGTCTGGGTCAAAATACGCTCTCTTCCTGATACCCCAGTGCCTGGTTAACTCACTGCACAGCTGCCCAACAGGCAGAAAGCCCTGCTGGAGACTGTATCAGATGGGCCAGCAAGGCCCAGAGATGGAGTAAACTGGAAGAATTTAACTCAGGGCACTGTTCAGAGCCCGAGCTGCCTAACCAGACCCCAAAGTGGTAGAAAGATGGAGACGGGGCAGGGCCCAGGGCATCTTGCACATGTTCTCCAAGGTGGAACTGTGGCCCCAACATACAACCCTGACAGAATTGGCTCTTGTTTCTTTCAATTCCAGAGCTGTCTCTCTTGAAAACACTGATGGTGAGACTTAAAGGTTCACAGACTTCCCAACTGTAACTCAGCAGATGGTTCAGTAGAGCACAAAATTTGGGGCAACGGGCAGCCCTTGACCTGCCCTCGGATGATGTTTGGGGTCACTGAAAAGGAAAATAAATTGGAGCAGAGAAATGTCATGGTATACAAATGTCACTGCAAAAAAAAAAGAGATGTCAGAAGGAATACATTTTTCATTCTCCCTACAAATGACTCCATCTATGACATGGTACAAACTCATTTTACACATCAGAAATCCAGAAATCCATAAAATCTCTCCAAATAGAGTCTCTACAGCTACAACATTGCTCTTTCAGATAGACGGAATTTACTGGCCTTCCTTGACCACAAGTGGTGCTATCCAAAGCAGATTGGGTTTATAAAAATATTCACTTTTAGTTTCAATTTTACACCTGCACTTAGCATGTAACTGTTCATATTACTGTTTTCTATGCATAATAATCACATTTGTCAATTTTCATTGAAAAGTATCATTGAGGAAACAATTGGTACTTATTACAAATGTTACATATGTGTTTCTGTGTGTATATTATATATATATTATATTATATATATACACACATACACACATATATGTGTGTATATGTATATTATATATATACACATATATATTATATATATATATGTATATATATATGTGTTTGTGTGTGTGTGTGTATATATATATACTCCTTATGTTCTACCAACTTGAACATAGAATTTTAAACCTAACTCATTATTTTACTATCAATATTGACTCTCCAAACCTGTCCATTTTAGATCATTTTAATGAACTAGCTTAGAAAGGAGGTCATGGGTCAAAGTATTTAAAATGAAAAATGTTAACTATAATTTTTTAGCTTACTGTATGTGGTTGGGAAGATCCCCTGGAGGAGGTCATGGCAACCCACTCCAGTACTCTTGCCTGGAGAATTTCAGGCACAGAGAAACTTATCGGGCTACAGTCCATGGAGTTGCAAAGAGTTGGACATGACTGAAGAGACTCAGCACCCATGCCCGTGCCACTCAGCTAGGTACTTCATAAATATTACTTTATCATCACAAACTCACACAACATGAGTCTAGCATCGTGATTTTAAAGAAGAGCAAACTGGAATTCAGAAAGAAAACTTGATTTGCTCTCGGGGTGCTGCACACTCAGGTGGGGAAGCTGGAATGTGAATCCCACTCTGTGTTCCTCTATAAAGATGAGCTCCAAGGAGTTCTCTGTTGTTGGGCCAGGGTTTCAGTTGGATGCATTTCTAATTCCAAGGCTCCAAAGTGTGTGTGTGTGTGTGTGTGTGTGTGTGTGCATTTGCAGTAACAGAAAAATCCCTCAAGATTTTGTACATGAGCCATTTGTGGACCAAGTATGGGGTTGCCCAGTTCATTCAAGAAATAGTATCAGCAATGGGGTGGTCTGGTTCAGTGAGCTGACTTCTTTATCAAAGGCAACCTCTCTGTTCCCACTGGAGACTGGATACATGGCCCAGTAGTTCAGGAATGGCAAACCCCCTAACAGCTGTCAATCTGGCTTCTCTCCTAAAGGCACCAACTTCAGGACTTCCCTGCTGGTTGAGTGGTTAAGAATCCACCTTGCAACACAGGGTCGGGGGTTTGATCTCTGGCCCAGGAACTAAGACCCCACACACTGGGGAGCGCCTAACTAAACCTGTGTGCTGCAACTGCTGAGCGCGTGCCACAGCCACAGAGTCAGGGCAGCAGAGACCCTGCAACTAAGGCCTGACAGCAAAACAGGCGAATGTTTTAAAAATGCATAGCAGCTCATTTTTTAAAATAAAGCTACCGACTTACTTCTTGGAGAGATTCTTTCAAAGATTGCACTCTTTATGAACCAGTACGTTGCACACCAGGAGAGCTTGAATCTCCATCATTTGGGTAAAATATTCATATCGACCTCAGAATAGCCTTGTTTTATATTTCAGGGCTTTAGTACATTTAACTTGTGATATCTCAAAAATTACAGAATAGGAAAAACTAATGTAGCACCTTCCTTCCCTCCACCCCCCCACCCCCACCCCAATCAGTTCTGATTTTCAGAAGATCCTACTGACCCCAAGGCTTCCAAAAAACCCGTGAGATTTTCTTGCCACCAATTAAAATAATCCACTTCTCAGATTTCCCCAGTGGCCCAGTGGATAAGAATCTGCCTGCCAAGGCAGGGGACACGGGTTTGATCACTGGTCTGGGAAGATTCCATATGTTACAGGGCAACTAATCCTGCAACCACACCCTAGAGCCCACATTTCACAACAAGAGAAGACAATGCAATGAGAAGCTTGCACAGCGCCAACTAGAGAGCAGCCCCCACTCGATGCAACTGAAGGAAGCGCTCATGTAGCAATGAAGATCCGGTATAACCAAAAATAAAATTAATTAAATAAATGAAAGTGAAAATGTTAGTCACTCAGTGGTGTCTGACTCTTTGTGACCCCATGGACTGTAGCCTACCAGGCTTCTCTGTCCATGGAATTCTCCAGGCAAGAATAGTAGAGTGAGTAGCCATTCCCTTCTCCAGGTGATCTTCCCAACCCAGGGATCAAAGTCAGGTCTCCTGCTTTGCAGGCAGATTCTTTATTGTCTGAGCCACCAGGGAAATAAATAAATAATGAAAAAAAAAAAAAAATCTGCTTTCCTTGCGCCTCCCTGAAGAGGTTCTGTGACTCATTCCCAGGCAAGCCCCCACCACAGTCTCCCTATTCAAAACAACGCCCCTTCCTTTGTGTTGGCCTTAAACGACAGCTGACATCCTTTCTTCCTCTCTCACATACCTCCTCCTTGGGGGCTTCCGGGGCTCAGTGTAAGAGAGGCCCCCCTGGCCTCATACCCCAGCCATGTGCCCTGCATGCTGTCAACTCAAGCTCCAAGTCTCAATGCTTGAAAGCTGTTGACTTTCTGCTACAGAACAACGCCTACGTAATTAGGGTTTGCATGTTATTCAACCAGCTTTAACATGAACCAGACAGGTTTGAGGGGAAGCGGCAGTCTCTTCCTAATTTTTTGACAGGAATCAGGCCTTTACTGAGAAAAGGATTCATGGGTAATGACATTGGCCCACACATTCCACCACACACACACTTGAGCTCTCCAGGGTATGGCTGGAAAATGGCTTATTTCATCTATAAACTCTTGGACAACATGCATGAGTGCTTAATCAGTATGATCTAACATGGAAAGTTATATAACTTGAGGTGACACAATTCCCCAACTATCATTTAATTGGCCTTTCGGCTCCTTCCTTTAGAAATTACTTCGTCTAAATAAAGGGCCCCAGCCTTCTGAAATGGAGATCAAATAAAGGGAGAGACTGCTAAGAGGATAAACGTGGGGGCTCAAAGAGGCATCTTAATTAGCATTTTCTCTAGAGGGGAACTCCATTTCTGGATGTGGTACTTAATGAACACTTAGTCAGTAAAGAGATGAGTGACTCACCACAGAATTCATCCATCCTGTTTATTAAGTTTACTGCGTTTCGTCTTTTGGGGCTCTGGGACTCACGTTTTGAGTCTTTATCAACGACTGCAGTCATTTCAAACAAATAGAAAATTGATTTTAGGTTTTTTTTTTTTTCCAGCTGGATTAAACAAAAAAAAAAGTCAGTGTACTTTAAAACACTTGACAAACAGGAGTGTTGGGAGCATAAAAGGCAGGATTGGGCAGAAATACGTCTGATCTGAACAATAGACAGTTGACAGCAAGAACTCAGAACTGTTTTTCTTTAACAGAAAAGCATCTTTCCTCTCGACCTAACTCAGCAGCTATACTAAGTCCAGTAAACCTCATTCATGTGTTCCCAGGTGGCGCAGTGGTAAAATAGCCACCTGCTAATTCAGGAGACGCAAGAGATGGGGGTTTCATCCCCATCTGGAAGATCCCCTGGAGAAGGAAATGGCAACCCACTCCAATTCTTGCCTGGAGAATTCCAGGGACAGAGGAGCCTGGTGGACTACAGTCCATGGGGTCGCAAAGAGTCAGACATGACTAAGCACACACACACGTACTGTGTCTGACAAGGAAAGTGTGTTATCCGGCTTGCGTGGAAGTCTTAGCTCATATCACAGATCTTTAGCTCCTGTCATCTCTTCACTATCTTGGTATGGCAAGACCACCTACTTTTATAACTAGGATGGGGAGAAGCCCTGCCTTTCCTCCAGATGCAGAAGAAATAGAGGATGGCAACACTCTTATGCAACTCTGATCTCAGGCGGCCTCGGCCTGTAGCGGCTTGAAGCAGGGTTTCACTCCCGTGCAGAGGCTGAAGTCAGGCTGCGGCAGGGAGAGCACCGAATCCTAGCCACTGAAACCAGTGGTCAGGGACAATGCCCTCGCTTGCGGGCTCTGTAGCATTTCCACAGACATAGAAAGTGGTGAAACAAGTAAAGTGTTGATTAGGAGGAAAATGGTACGTGTGAATAGACACACACGGGTGAGCTCAGAGAGAGAATCACACCCTCACTGGAGTGTGAATCACTCATACGGGCCACTTCTTCCGGGTCTCCTTCGGCCAGTCATCTTGCTTTGCCTGGCAAGATGGATATGGATAATCCATATTTGGTTTATCTCAAGGCCCTACCCTGTATGGGCGCATACCTCGGGCAAGATGGATTCTAGCAAAGAGGTCTACGGGTAGGTGGGTTCCAGCTACTACAGAGTAGCGCTCCCTCCCGTTTTGACCGCCAAGGAGCCATTCTGCACTTGTGTAGTCAGGAAGGTCTCCTTGACTTTGAGGAGGAGAAACATGAGGTCTCTTTAGCTCTTTTCTGGGCAGGGCTGAGCTTCTCCTCCTCTTCATCTTGGAGCATCTGTCTACATGGGAAAAACTCTAGCTGTTCAGCCTGGGGCCCATCTATCTCCTGCCTCGGGTCCAGCACAGGCAGGAATACGTTAAGACCTAATTAACCTCTGAATTGAACATTTTCTTATTGTTGCTTTCTAGGCTTTATAAAAAATACGTTAGCAAATTACCCCATCGCATGCCCAAGCATGAGACCACAGAGTACTCGGCAGCAAACCAGGACGCACTGAGCATTTCTGTTACCACAGTACCGGCCTTCACATGCAACACATCTTCTTCAGTCTTCACTAGGGCCAGTTAGCCAGCTTATTTCTCAGGGGACACTTAGAGGAACTGAGGCTCACAGAGGCTTTCACTGAGCCTCCAGCTCTGTCTGCAGGACATGCAGGAATGGAATTCAGATTCACTGGGATCGGTTTTGCCTTTTAGGCTGTACTGCATGGAATGTGGGATCTTAGTTCCCTGACCATCACCTTGAACGTTTGGAGTTTTAACCACTGGACCACCATGGCTCGTGTTCTTTCTCCCACGTGGACAGGCTACCCTTAAAGAGGCAAGGGTAACAGGGACACAAGAGGATTATCCAGCAGGTGAGGCTGGGAACTCCCTGAGGGTTGCCTGGAAATGGGCTAGCTAGTAACTGGTTCCCCAGTGGGCAAGACTGAACCCAAACTCCACTCTTCACAGGATGGGAGCTCCCCCAAATTTCCAGGTGCAGGGCAGATGGCATTTCTGAGTATTCCTTTAAATGTGTGTGTGTCTGCGTGCATGCACTAAATCACTTCAGTCATGTCTGAGTCTGTGCAACCCTATGAACTATAGCCTGCCAGGCTCCTCTGTCCATGGAATTCTCCAGGCAAGAATATTGGAGTGGACTATCATTTCCTCCTCCAGGGGATCTTCCCTGCCCAGGGACTAAACCAGAATTTCTCCTGTTTCCTGCATTGGCAGGCAGGTTCTTTAATACCAGCATCACCTGGAAAGCTGCTCCTTTAAATAGGTAGCACCAAAGCTCAGACAGGTGCTTGAGCCTAATGCGTGTTCCTCCATGCAGGTCGCTCGCAGGCTTGCCTTGAAACATGAGGACAACTGGAGGCCGGGCTCTGGGCTATACCCCAGACCCACCACGAGTCCAAACATACCCACATGGAGCCACGCAGGATGTTGTGATGATGGGCCCGTGTGCCTGCTCAGGACAGGGACAGGTGGGCCATCAGTTTCTGGCTGCTCCCGAACTGACCACACGCGGTCATTCCTGCACTGCCAAACGCAAGTTCTGAGCTCTGGGCTAGTGGCAGTTCCAAGCCAGGAGCATTAACACACAGATGGGTTCATTTCCATGTGGGGGTGGTGCTATAGTCACTCAGTCGTGTCTGACTCTGAAAACCCATGGACTGTAGCCCACCAGGCTCCCCTGTCCATGGGATTCACCAGGCAAGGATACTGGAGTGGGTTGCCATTTTCTTCTCCAGGAGATCTTCCTGACCCAGGGGTGGAACCTGGGTCTCCTGCACTGCAGGTGGATTCTTTACCAACATGCAAATGACCAACCTGCAGAGTGACCTTGGTGGCTTTCTATTAACTTTTCAAAGACCAGTCACATTTTGGAGGCTCCCTTCCCCAAGTGAGCAAATCACTCTTTGGAGTTTCGTATACTGTTCTCTCCAAATTGCCAGAAGAAAACTGGGCTATTTACTGAACTAGGCTGTATTTAAAATGAACAGAATGCAAACCTCATGAACTTGGCCTTTAACCAACATGCTGCTTCTTAGTGAGTTGTAGCGAATCAAGGCATCACCGTTTACTTGGGGGTCAATAAAGAAACTTCCAAGATTTCTGGGCTCAGAACCATGTATCACGCTTTGCATGTTATTTTACCTATTGCCAGACACCACTGCTTTAGGGAAGCACTCAAATTGAAGCTTTGGATGCATCTAGAATCCGATTTTCCCAGAGCACAAAATAAAAGAAAGATGTTTTAACATTAAAAAAAAATAATCATGGTTCAGCTGGGACTAATGCATTTAACAGGCAAAGGAGAGGACACTCCTGAGAATGCTTTTGCAGCTGCATCTGCTTTATATTCCCAAATCAGGGACTTCCCCGGTGGTCCAGTGGTTAAGCCTTTGCCTTTCAACGCAGGGGGTGCAGGTTTGATCCCTAGCTGGGGAGCTAGCATCCCACATGCCTCATGGCAGAAAAAAATCAAAATATACAACAGAAGCAATAATGTAACAAATACAATAAAGACTTTAAAAAAATGGTCCACATAAAAAATCTTTTTTTCCCTCCAAATCAAAAGCATCCATCCTCTGCTACAGTCAAGGCTTCCCTGAAAATCGCTTTGGGGAGTTTGTGGCACACAGACAACAGTGACAGCTAATCCAGGGAGCTACGTCTCTCGTCTTTAGTGTTCAGGTTGTCACAAAGTGGCCCACAATTCATCCAGAGTTCATCCCCGCTCAGGCATCTTCTCTGCGCTGGAGCAGAGTTACGGAAACTCTGCCCCCAGGGTGGCCAGCGTCAGCACATCACCGCTGCATCACCAACTAACACTCATAAGTGCTTGTTGCGGGGCAGACACATGGATGACACCTCACACACACTCACTCACTCAATCCTAGAAGTTCTGTGAGACAGACACCAGCATCACCATCCCTCTCATACGGAGGAAGACACAGACGTGCCAGCAGAGTTGCATGCCCAGAGCCACCCAGCTGGCGGGTGGCAGTTTCGACTCACACTCAGGTCGGGCCAGCTCTGAACGCCAGACTCTCCTCTAATCCAGCATAACTGTCAACCTCTCCCACGAGTCAGAATCCACTAGAGCTTGTTAAATCTGGTGCTTCCCAAGCCTCTCTACGTTGCTCCCCTAGAGCTTCTCCCAGAAGGGTCCAGGAATCTGCATTTACATGAAGTGCCCGAGGCGGCCCAGGTGCCACACTGCAATGCACTTGCCCGTCCAGTGCATTTCAGTTAATATGGATGATCGTCAGGAATCTGAGACAGAGGCCGATAGCTCCAGCTGTGCAGCAGGTGAGAACAGGGCTCTCCCAGGAACTGTGCAGCTGGCTGGTCCCCGGCCCAGCTGTGCAATGCCAGTGGGTGGCACTGCCAGGGGATGCCAACCGGCAAGGGCTATGATCTGACGGGACGCCACCCTCTGGCCCTTTCTCTGTGAACCCCAGGGGACCTGGTGTGTTCACGCTGCTCGTCAGTACTGGGTTTGGTCTTGCTCTCACTCACCAACCCCTGGCCCTTCCCACAAGCTCTGGGATTCCTCATCAGTAGAGCAGAGAAAATAACAGAGCGACTGCTGAAGGAATGATGGGAGGGAAACCTATGACCAGCAGTGCTTAATGCTGGCAGGCAGAAGGGCTAGGTGATGCCAAGATCAGTGTGGCTCCCTGGTGGCTCAGATGGTAAAGCGTCTGCCCACAATGCAGGAGACCCAGGTTCGATCCCTGGGTTGGGAATATCCTCTGGAGAAGGAAATGGCAGCCCACTCCAGTACTCTTGCCTGTAAAATTCCATGGACAGAGGAGCCTGGTAGACTACAGTCCATGGGGTTGCAAGGAGTCGGACACAACTGAGCAACTTCACTTAAGATTAATGTATGATGGGCCAGATGATGGAAACTAAGCAAAAGGACTGTATATTCTCTGGAGCCAAGGACATCTATTGATGCTAAACTCTGCAGATGAGACAGGACGTGTGGAAATTATGTCAGCAAATTGGTGTTCAAGCCTCAAGTACCATGAGTTGGATCCCTATGGAGCATGCATGCATTCACTGAGTAAACACTGATGCCACGCCCACACCACACCAGGCACTGTTCCAGGCACAGAGGTGTATCAGGAAACAACGCGACACAAGGTCCCTTCCCGTCAGGAAGTTACACAACATGCAGTGGGGGTGGAAGGATGCATACGAAGCATTTCCCACTCTCCAGGTACATGCGATCTGGAGGAAGGCTACCAATGTAATTTAAACACGGAAAGAGGGATAAACATATCTCATCCCACCTTTAGGACACACTGTGAGGATAAGCAAGTGTCCCACCCCCTCTTTACAGATTCAAGAACTGAGACTCCAGATGTTTCAGTAGCTGTTTCCGCCACAAAGCTGGTTAGTATAGGAACAGGGGCATGGGGGCGCAAATGGTGGTGCAGAGTCTCTAGTGCATGCGATATTCTCAGCATAGGCACCCCTTGCATTCTTACAACAAAAGAGCTTTTTAATTAACCAAGTTCACTTAATTAAAAACGGTACACCTTCGGGAAAATTTAATTCAAATGCAAGCAAGATATTCAATAAAAAACTGAGTCTCCTGCCCAGTCCTGACCCTTCCAAAGAGACAATAGCTATTATCAATTTCTGGGAGTAGCTACTCTATGCAGCTCTTCATTTACCAAGTATGCGTCAAGCACATAAGATTGTTTGAAAGGCTATAACCAGTAAGAAGGGAAACTCTCAGAATGTCAGATAGGGACCAAGAGACCCAAGTTACATGTTAATAGTGGTTTTCCTTAATAAAAAGAGAAAAGGAATTAAATATGTTCACGCTATGCTGCTCCCAATACTTGAAAGAATTTTAAGACCTGTTACCAGACGCATAAAATGCATCCCTTTGCCCAGTGAGCAAGTACTTTGTTCACGCGCCTTTGCAGAATGGCACTGGACAGAGTGCGTCAGAAGCCTCTCGACTCTTGGTGTCTTGCACCAGGACTGAGGTCTGCAGTGGTAACAGGGCAGTATCTTCTTTCCCTGGGAATGTGCATCCGGGTTAATACTGATGGGAAAACCACAGATCTGCCCCACGGGTTAAGAATCTCCATGTCCTCACTGGCTTAAGATCCCAAGTCCTAGCAGCTAAGGGCTCAAGACTGACTCATCAATTACCCAAGGGCGCTGTGGGATGGTCTCAGAAGTGTGGCTGGAAAAGGGGACACTCTGATGACCCTTATAAGCAGGATAGAGGGGCTATACTGAGTGCCTCTCAGGGTGGAGTGAAGTGCCAACCTGGTTAACAGAAGAGGATTCATGCACCACCCTGGACTCGGACCTTCCCATTTTTAAAGGCAGATAGAAAGAACTCGGTAACCATTGGTTGGAAGGATGGTCAGGTTAGCCAGAAGTCCTTCACATGACCAGCTTTTACAATCTAAGAATTTGAACCCTTCTGTTTCGATAAAAAGTGCACATGTAAAAACAAATATCATATATTAATGCATATATATACATATAAAATCTAGAAAAGTGATACTGATGAACCTATTTGCAAGGCAGGAATAGAAAGGAAGACATAGAAAACAGATTGTGAACACAGCAGGGGAAGGAGTGGGTGGGATGAATTGAGAGAGTAGTATTGAAATATATACATCACCATGTGTAAAACAGATAGCCAATAGGAAGTTGCTGTATCACACAGGGAGCCCAGCTCAGTGCTCTGTGACAACCTACAGGGTGGGATGGGGTGGGACGCAGGAGGAAGGTTCAGGAGGGAGGGGAAATGTGTATACCTATGGCTGATTCATGTTGATGTATGGCGGAAGCCAACACAAGATTGTAAAGCAATTATCTTCCAATTAAAAATAAATATACATATTTTAAAGTACACATGTTTATTTAGTGGCACTTTATGCAGCCTTGAACTCACCAAGATGTTTCCCTGGAGGTTTACCTGAGATCAAGAGCCTAACCAGCATTCATTCAGTCCTTCTCACAACAGTTTCTGTCCTTCAGCTGCTAGCATGGAGCTCAATTACTACAAGGACAGGCAGGAAGAACTGGCACACACAGCAGGTACACAGCAAGTACTGGTATCTCCCCACGGAAGTCCACGCTGGAAAAGGAGCAAGTCGAGCCAGGAGGTTCTCATGGACCACAGCAACCAGAGGCAGGAATCTACCTATAGCAGTAACTAGGCAGCATCCTATGACATTGGCAGGTGTTGAGTCCCAGACCCCTCCCCTCCCTGTGGCGCCTCCAGTGTTGGGAAGAGGGGCTACAATGCAAATACAGCGTCTCACCCCTGCAGTCTCTAAAGCATGTTGTTGTTGTTGCTTAGTCCATTGTGTCCGACACTTTGTGACCCCATGGACTGTAGCCCGCCAGGCTCCTCTGTCCATGGAATTTCCCAGGCAAGAATACTGGAGTGGGTAGCCATTCCCTACTCCAGGGAATCTTCCCAACCAAGGGATTGAACCCAAGCCTCTTGCATTGCAGGTGGATTCTTTGCCATCTGAGCCACCAGGGAAACTCTGCATATTTAGAAGGCTCAGGGACAAAGACAGGCGGATCACCCTTGCTTTAGACTGAATCCCTCAGAAGGAAATAAACAGCCGATATGCAAAGTCATTCACCTACCCTCAGTTCAGCAGATGACAGGGCATCCCAAGCTGCCAAAGCAACACCAGCTGATCAACAAATACAAGCCTGTACACGTGTGGGCACAGACAGCCGTCCCGTGCATAACAGCTCCCTGTGAGCAGGGACACGCCCCGAAAACAAGGGACTCATTTCCACATTGCTCCTTTGGGCACCTGAAGGGTGCTGATGGCTCTTGCTTCCAGAAGGATTTTGAACATATAAATACAGCACAAAATTTAATTACCAAGACACAAGCAAGGTTAAATCTACAAATGCTGGTAATATTTTGTACTACTGCCCTCAGGTCTGTTTTTTTCATTCTATTTTTCTTAAAGAAAACTTTACAGAGTTGAAGCCTCTTTACTTCAGCTCAGTCCAAACCTCTCACCTTTCCTTCCCAGGGAAGACTGCTTTTATGATCCCCTACATGACTTTCCCATGTATAATTTTATAATTTTCATGCTTATGTTATTCAGTTCAGCTGCTCAGTTGTGTCCAACTCTGCGACCCCATGGACTGCAGCACCAGGCTTCCCTAACCCTAACCCTACTATTTCACACATTCTTTTTTATTTTGCACTTTTAAAAAAATTGGAGTACCGCCGATTAACAATGTTGTTACAGTTTCAGGTGAACAAGAAGGGACTCAGCCATACATATACATGTATCCATTCTCCCCCAACCCCCTTTCCCATCCAGGCTGCCACATGACATTGAGCAGAGTTCCCTGTGCCCCACACTACGGTCCTTGTTGTTTACCCACTTTAAATAGAGCAGTGTGTACGTGTCCATCCCAAACTCTCTAACTATCCCTCCCCCTTCCCCTCTGGTAACCATAAGTCCTCTAGGCCTGTCTGTTTCTGTTGTGTAAATAAATTCATTTGTATCATTTCTTTTTAGATTATGCATATAAGGCATGTCACATGATATTTCTCCTCTCTTATAAAAGTGCTATTTTTTTAAATTTACATAAATACTACTTGACTACAACTTTTCTGACTCAGCAATAAGATATACAGATTTAGCTAACTCACTGAGTTAATTGCTATAGACTAATTCTATATTATACGTACGAAATACTTTATCCATTTCCTAAATGATGCATATTTGATCAGTTTCAGTTTTTGACTCTCACGAGGAACATTATAGCAAACACCGTTACACAAATATATTTCCTCATGTACACATGCTGGGTTTCCTCTGGAATCAGTCTATAAATGGACTTTCTCTGGAGTGTACCTATAAATGCGGAACTGCTTATTTGTAGTAGAAACTCCCACTTACTCTCCAAAGTGACTTTACCAATTTTCATTCCTAGCAGCATTGTATGAAAATCTCCACAAGTTTTTTTTTTTCTTTTGGCAGCTCTTGATGTTTTGGGATTTTAATTTTTGCCAGATTTTAAATTCAAAATTTGAGATGTGTGGGATTATACCTCACTGTGTTATTAATTTACATTTCCCTGACTACTGGCGAGTTTTGGTGGTTTAGTTGTTAAGTCGTGTCCAACTCTTGTGATCCCAAGGACTATAGCCTGCCAGGCTCCTCTGTCCATGAGGTTCTCCAGGCATGAAAGTGAAAAGTGAAAGTGAACTTGCTCAGTCGTGTCCGACTCTTAGTGACCCCATGGACTGTAGCCTACAAGGCTCCTCCGCCCTTGGGATTCCCCAGGCAAGAATGCTGGAGTGGGGTGCCACTGTGGATGCCATCTCCTTCTCCAGGGGATCTTCCTGACCTAGGAATCGAACCTGGGTCTCCTGCACTGCAGGCAGGTTCTGTACCGACTGAGCTATGAGGGAAGCCTCGTACTGGTGAGTCTGACCATTTTTAAAGCTTATTGTCCATTCAGTTTTCCTGCATCTGATTTCTCCACGCTCCCATTCTGTACCCATTTTTCTATGGCATAACCTTTTACTTACTGATTTGTAGAAATTCTTTACATATTTTGGATATTAATTCCTAATTATGCAGATGACTGTTATAATCATCTCACATTATGCCTTTTAATTCGGTGTATATTATTAAGAAGGTTTTAATTTTAATGTAATCAACTTCTATTTAAAGGTTTGTTCTTTTCTTCCTCGAAGGTCTAAATCTGGGGTTCTGAGTTTTTAGCTGTGCTGAGTCTTCCGTGCTGCGTGGGCTCTTCTCCAGTTGTAAAGAGTGGGGGATGCTCTCTGCTTGGAGCGCACAGGCTTCTCATTGTGGGGGCTTCTCCTGTTGCAGAGCACAGGCTCGCGGGCATGGGGGCTTCAGCAGCTGCAGCACGCGGGCTCAGTAATTCCGACTCCTGGGCTCTCGAGCACAGGCTCAATAGTTGTGGTGCGTGGGCTTAGCTGCTCCTTGGCAGGTGGGATCTTCTCAGGTCAGGGGTGGACCCCGTGTGGATTCTGTACCGCTGAGCCACCAGGGAAGCCCTTCAATAGGGTTTTTTTTTTTTTTTTAAATAATATTGTCCATTATGGTCTTGCTTATTTTTGTCAATTTTTTTCCTAATGTACTTTTTGGTTTTTGTTGCTGGTGTAAATGTTCTTTCAAAACAACAACAAAAAACTTTTTCTACTTGGTTTGGGTTAATCTATAGGAACATTATTGATTTTTGTACACAGATCTTGTATCTATCAAACTTCTTACTAATAGTTTACAGATTCTCCATTTTGACATTGGTAATCATATCATCTGCAAATATGGGCAATTTTGTTTGTTCTTTCCTGATTTTACACCCCCATTTTTTTCTTGTCTTATTAAGTAGCTAGAACATCCAATGTGATAATGAACAGAAGAAACAAAAGCATCCTGAAATCTTTCCTGAGGTTCCTCAATGAAGTGTCATGCTCACCATAGCTTTTAAGACTTTTTAAAAATCAGAATAAGAAGCAGCTCCCTATTATTTCTAACTTGTCCAGATTTTTCTGATTTGTTTTTTCTTATTTTGTGTTTTTAATTGTGAATGCATACTATATTCTTTGCAAAACATTTTTTCCCACCTACCTTATGTAAAAGATGTACAAGATTTTTAAAGAAAAGCTGTCAGGGTGCATAACTACTTTTCTTATTCAGGGTCAGAAACAGACAAGAAGAGAGTAAACCTCTATGCCCCCAGCCAGGCTGGTCTAAATATCCAAGGCTGACCTTCCGCTAGGTACCTCCATGGACCGCACAGGTCAGCAGCATTTCTAGAGCTGCCTGTTGCAATGCCTCGCTTGGGCAATACTGTTTTGATCTGAAATTATCCTTTATTTCCTTTGTGAGGTAGAGGGGTTTCTTATGTGAGCTTTTAACACCCAATCATTAGCTGTTTATGACACTAGCTCATATACAGTCATTACAAAGAGAAAGGGAACCTCACAAAGAATGAATGAGGTCAGCATCATGATTCTACTTGGAGAAGTTACATAACTTGTCCAAAGTCTCATATCATAAAGTGATGGAACTGGGATTCCATCTGTGTGGCTTCCACGCCCTGCACTTTCCACTGCTTGTGGCACTGTCCCTGAATCTCCAAATATGATGGGTTCTGGGCTTCCCTGGCGGCTCAGATGGTAAGGAATCTGCCTGCAATGCAGGAGACCCCACTTCCATTCCTGGGTCAGGAAGATCTCCTGGAGAAGGGATAGGTTACCCACTCCAGTATTCTTGCCTGGAGAATCCCATGGACAGAGGAGCCTGCCAGGCTACAGTCCATGGGGTTGCAAAGGGTCAGACGTGACTGAGTGACTAACACTTTCACTCTTTTATACCTGCCAATTCCATACCTCAAACAGTCTCAATCAGCCGTGTATCGATCGTGTACTATGTTTACAATCTGCTGATGGCTGAATCTGCAGAAATGGGATCCTGGATCCAGAGGGTCATCCAAGGGACCTGGGGACCTACAGAATTTAGTATCCATAGGGGGTTCTGGACCCAATTTCCCACAAATACCAGGGATAACTGTACATCAACAGAACTACCTCTGGCTTCAGAATGCCCAACTCACAGAGCCACCAAAGCCCTTCTCCTTTGTTTCATTTTTGTCTTCCCAACTACTCTGTAAATTAGTGGTTGGGGTTCCAAACCGCCCACTCTGCAGAGCACTGTGAATAATGTAATTAAGCACAGGAAATGGTTCGCTGTTATTAGTCTGCATCCTAGCAATGAAGGTCAGGGGACGATCAGGAAGTAGATTTCTCCTGTGTGGGAATTCAGGGCAGTGTACCAGATGGGAGAGCTGGGGTCACGTGGGCTCAGAGAGCAGGCAGCATCCAGGCCAAGAGCAAAGCTGCAGGGACCAGGGCAGACAGCAGTCAGATGAGCGAGTCTCACTTTAGCAATGGCAAACAGAAGGTGCTGGGCGAGAGACAGGAACTCAGGTGTGCTGATCCCCACACCCCCAGCTAGAGGCCTTCCATGCTTTATCTTATTTAACCCTAAAAAAAGTCCCCAGTAGGAACTGCTATTAGCTTTACAGTAGAGTGGACAGAGGCTTAGGGAAGCATTTATCAAAGCCACTCCACGCATACTCCTCGCCTCCCCCAACCCCCAATCCTGGGTGAGTTCAGCATCCAGTTCCTCCCCATCCTGGATCTTAATCCTGCCCTTCATCAACCACCTGATCTCAGAACTGATTTCCTAAAACTGTTTTGGGAAAACAGTTGGAAAAAAGGTGGTTCCTTTAAAAGGACAATACAACGTACTTGTTGAGAACATGGACTCTGCTCAGACTGCTTAATTCAGATCCCACTTCAGCCTTTTACAAATTTTGTGACTTTGAGCAAGGCATCTCTGGGCCTCAGTTTCCACATGGATAAAATGGGTACAGCAACAGTACCTACTTCAAAGGATTGTTATGAGGGTTAAGAGGTTCATATTTGCAAAGGTCTTAAGATAACGCCTGGCAACTGAGACTGGATACAACCATATAAATAAATAATTTAAAAATTAAAAAGAGAGATATTAGCCAGGGCTGCAAGTATATGAAGGCTTGACTGTAGCTGCAAGATCTGCTTCCAAGACAGTCCATTCACATGGCTGGCAAGGGCGCACTGAAGAAGCTAGAAGGAGGCCTCAGTTCTCCGCATAGAAGAGTCCTCCCAGCATGTGGCCAGCTTCGCCCCAGAGCAAGTGATTCCAGAAAGCAAGGCAGAAGCAGCAGCATCTTCTATGACCTAGCCTTGTAAGTCCCACGTCATCACTACCCCATCATCACACTGGTTACAGCACCAATCACCATGGGAGGGCATGAATACCAGGAGGCAAGGATTACTGGAGGCCAACCTAGCGGGCTGCTTACCATAGCACCAGGTCAGCTAAAAGAAGAAAGGCCTTGCCTTTTAAGCGTCTGGCATTTGGTGGGATAATCAATGCGCATTTATCAGGGGACCAGATGCAGTCAAGTTCCCCTGCTGCTCTCTGTTCTTTTACTACCCACTTTCTAAGCCCTTTCCAAGGAAGCAACTATTAGGTCTCAATTACCACTTGAAATCATTTTCTCTATAAATTAGTTTTCAAATCTTAATCATTCTATAAAAATGTTCAGAGGGCTAACCTCAAACTCAAAGTGCTCTGCAACTTTCTCCTTCAGCAAGTATATCACTATGAAATCCTTCCTCTAGAATTCAGAATTCTGCCTGCAATGCAGGAGACCTGGGTTCGATTCCTGGGTCGGGAAGATCCCCTGGAGAAGGAAATGGCAACCCACTCTAGTATTCTTGCCTGGGAAATCCCATGGACAGAGGAGCCTGACGGGCTACAGTCCGTAGGGTCGCAAGAGTTGGACACAACTTAGCAACTAAATCATCACCAGCATTCATAAGGCCCAAAGCCAGCTGAAAGTGTTCGCCTTGACTGACATGTCTGCACTAATGCGATTGCGGAGACCACTGTGTGTCCCAAGACAATTGTGGGAAAGGGCCTTCCCGCACAAAAGCGGACTATCTCCTTCCTCTTCTTCCCACCACACAGGAGATGAGCCAGGCTGAAACCTAGAGGCAGCCCAGGAGAAGGGACAGATGGAGCAAAGACGGGGAAACATCACCTCTCTGAGGGGCTGGGTAACTTCAAGGTCCCTGACTCCTGCTTCTTAGCAGCTGAGAGAACGTGGGAAAGTCAGATCCATGCGGGTTTAAGACACGGGGGTATACCATAGCGATGGCAGCTGCCCCCGCCAGCCCCCAGGACTGCCTCTCCACCAGCATCATCAGTTCAACCCAGAATGACATTCTTGACTCTGCCACTGCCCTGACTCACCAGAGATGCAACCAAAGGCTCCTGGAAAGCACTGATGTTAAGTGTCTTCTGATGGTGAGTATCTTTTACGTTACTCATGTGTATAAGGTTATTACACGCAAGATAAACAGGTATGGCAGACAGTCCTGAGAAACTCATACTGGGACTTCCCTGGTGGTCTCCAAGCACGGGGACTCCATGCTCCCAATGCAGGAGGCCCGAGTTCACTCCCTGGGCAGGGAACTAGACCCCACATGCCATAGCAAGAGTTTTCAGGCTGCAACTACAGACCCTGTGGGCCACTCCTGAGACCTGGTGCAAATAAATTACCAAATAAACCTTAAAAATTAAGAGATACTGCCAGACTGTCCCTGGTTTTCTCTAGTAGCAAAGGAGCAAAAATGACCAGACCTTGGTCTTTACTAGGAGGACAGAGGCCCGAGGAAAGCACAGTGTGCCCAGAATGTTTCACTCTGTGGCCTGTCACTGTCTTTACTTTTGGAAGATGCCAATGTCTCACCATCATGACCTCCATATTTGCAGCCTCAGTATATTTTCGAATGTTCCATGGATGGAGTCATAAGAAAATCTAAAAAACATGGAGCTGGGGCTCAGAAAGGGTTCACTAGTAGTCACCATCTTCTCTAGGCCAAAGCTGACAACAGCTGCTGGGCTCTGCTCCCCAACAGGAAACTACAGTGAAAGTAAATATTGAATGGAAATGTGCCTCTTTAGCTGTGAGTATATTTGCTAAATCTTGATTGAATGACAAAGTCATCACTGAATTCAGAATATTCATCCCCATTTTACACTGACTTCCATGACATTCACTTTGTTTTAAATTTGCTTAAGGACAAATGCTCACCCTGACATTTCAGAAGGGCAACAGCATTGTAACAATCCAAAGTGTAACCCCACCCTGAAGTGTGAATTCAAACATCAGCTGTGAACTCTTGTGTGACAAGCAGAGCTCTGAGTAGGAAAGTCCTATAAGAAATTCCCATCAGCCAGGCATGAGGGGCCTTTGAAAGTCTGTAACTGATCGCTCTGGTGCCACCCAGAATTTTTCCACACAGTTCTTTACGTCATTTTTAGACACATCATTCTTAAGAGTTGCTTCTTCTACTTTGGTTTCTCCTAAGATTCAAGTTACCTAGATCTATGCAAGCAAGCATAGCTCTAAGCAGTCAATCCTAAAGGAAATCAGTCCTGAATATTCAATGGAAGGACTGATGCTGAAGCTCCAATTCTTTGGCCACCTGATGCGAAGAGCTGACTCATTGGAAAAGACCCTGATGCTGGGAAAGACTGGAGGCAGGAGGAGAAGGGGGAAACAGAAGATGAGATGGTTAGACAGCATCACCCAGTGACTCAATGGACATGAGTTTGAGCAAACTCTGGAAGATGGTGAAGGGCAGGGAAGCCTGGTGTGCTAGAGTGGGTGGGGTTGCAAAGAGGCGGACATGACTGAGCGACTGAACAATAACACAAGCATAATGAATAAACTCTCGCCTTATTTTGTGTGTATGTAATTAAGTCTTGTCCTTCACCATCAGAGCTCTGATGACCAATACAATAGCCAGTAGTCACATGGGGTTCATGCAGTTGAGATGCATCAAAAGTGTAAAGCACACACCAGACTTCAACGACTCAGTGTGCAAAAACAGAATCCAAAGTACCTCACTAGCAGTTTTGGTTCCTATTGATTCCATGTTGAAATATTTGAGAAATACTGGGTTAAATTAAACAAAACGAACTGCTCCTCTTCCTTTTTATTTTTTATAATGTAGCTATCAGACAATTTTAGACCCTACCTATGGTTTACCAGATAGCGCTAAGCTAAGCTAAGTCACTTCAGTCGTGTCCAACTCTGTGCGACCCCATAGATGGCAGCCTACCAGGCTCCCCCATCCCTGGTATTATCCAGGCAAGAGTACTGGAGTGGGGTGCCATTGCCTTCTCCTCCAGATAGCACTGGGTATCTCAAAATTAGAGATTGCAAACTGGCAGCGGAGGTTCACAAAGGACTGACAGATACTGAAGCTATTCAATGTTAGGCCAAAGGATGCTTTTTTTGGAATTTAAAATTTTTTATTTTATACTGGAACATACTTGACTAACCATGTTGTGTTAGTCTCAGGTGTGCAGCAAAGGGATTCAGTTACACATACACACGTATCTATTCCTTTTCCAATTCTTTTCCCGTTGAGGTTACTACGGAATACTGAGCAGAGTTCCCTGTGCTATACAGTAGGCCTCTGTTGGTTATATATTTTAAATATAGCAGTGTGTTCATACAATCCCAAGGATGCTGATGCTTTTAATTTCAAAGAACATTATCACTTATAAAATCAGGTGATTCAAAACACAGAAATAGATTCTACGTTATCTTTAAAAACAAAGCAATCTGGTAACACTGGGTCCGGATCGCACATTCTTAGATGGTAAGGATGGCCGGGGGCTTCCCTGGTGGCTCAGCGGTAAAGAATCCATCTGCAATCCAAGAGTCACAGGTGCAGTCTCTGAGTCGGGAAGACCCACTGGAGAGGCTAATGGCTACCCACCCCAGTATTCTTACCTGGAGAATTCCGCGGACAGAGGAAGCTGGCGGGCTAGAGTCCATGGGGTCACAAAGGGCCTGACATGACTGAGTGACCCAACAACAACCACAGGGTGGACAGGCGCTGCCCTGCTTCAGCCAGGGCCCTTGTCCCCACCAGGCCCTACTGCTCCCTAACACTGGAGCGAACTGTCAGCTGCCATTGTCACCCCACCCCTGCCAGCATCACACACTCAAATTCTCTCCCTGGTTTCTATAGGCATTGGCATTTGAGAGCCCCATTCCAGAGTGGGGTTGGCAGACATCGCAAGCAAGAGCAAAAGCAGTGGGAAGGGGCTGATTAAGTCATGTCAGCATAAGAGGAAAGATCCAGAAAGAGAGGTGGGCTAAAGCACACATGTGTTTAGTTGAGGGATTTTTGTCTTTTTCTCTTCTTTTAAGGCTGGACGTCCAAGTGGAGAGGTCCCAGTGGCGTTTGCAAATGTATAACTGAATACATATAGGAAAGAGCCAGAGGTAAGAACAGTGCCTCAGGGACTCCCAGAGGCAGATGAAGTAAGACTGGATCCGGAGTTTGAGAAGAACAGGTGAGAAGGGGGCACCAGGAAACCAAGTTTGCCATGGGCTGACAGGGGGCACTAATGTGCCCAGTCCTGGGAAAGACAGTGATGGTAACTCTGCCATCCTCTTTTGTAAAAAAAAAAAAAAAAGTTTTTTTTAAAACCTTTATGTTTTGTATTGGGGTATAGCC
>SJYQ01012799.1:39450-73905 GCA_006410935.1 Redunca redunca | reverse complement strand
TAACGATGACCCTATATATGAAACAGCAAAAGAGACAGATATAAAGAACACACTTTTGGACTCTGGGAGAATATGAGGGTGGGATGATTTGAGAGAATAGCACTGAAACATGTATATTAACTACCATATGTGAAATAGATCACCAGTCCAAGTTTGATGCATGAAACAGGGCACTCAAAGCCAGTGCACTGGGACAACCCTGAGGGATGGGATGGGGAGGGAGGTGGGAGAGGGGTTCAAGATGGGGGACACATGTACACCCATGGCTGATTCATGTCAATGTATGTCAAAAACCACTACAATATTGCAAAGTAATTAGCCTCCAATTAAAATAAATAAATTAAAAAAAATGTCTGAATCCAGTGACTATACCATTAACTATTATGTGCCAATAAGTGTGAAGCCAGATTTTAGACCAGGTCTGTTTGACTTAAACCCTATTGATCTTGACTACTAGGTTATGCTACCTGTGATAAAGACGATGATGATCATAATAATGAAAACAATAGTAATGATTATTATAGCTGACATTTATTGGGTTTTTATAGTGGCCAGCACTTGTCCATATTTAAATAAAATTAACTCATTTAATCATCACAAAATCCTCTGAGGTTGGTACTACTATTAGCCTCATTAAAAAACTAACTTCTATTCATATTTATAAACTGAAGAATGGAGAATTTACTTTTAAGTATTTTTAACTAAGATATAATTCACCTACTGTAAAATTTCCCTTTAAAATGTAAAATGTAGTGATTTTTAGTCTACCCATTATGTTGCACGACCATCACCACTCTATAATTCTAGAACATTTTCATTACTCCAAGAAGGAAGTCTGTGTGCATCAGCAGTCATTCTCCATCTCCCCTGCCCTCTAGCTCCTGGCAATGACTAATCTATTTTCTGTCTCTATAGATTTCCCATTCTGAACATTTCATATAAAAGGAATCATACAACATTTATCCTTTCGTGTCTGGTTTCTTTCACTTGGAATAGAGAAAAACAGCTACTGTTTATTTGTTGCCATGACTACCGTGTCCTAAGTGCTGTTATTGGGAGCTTTGTGTGCATTACCTCTAATTTTCCCAATAACTTTGTGTCAGAAACTGTTATCTTCATTTTAATGAGGAGACTGAGTTGCAGAGCTGTACAGTAACTTGCATAAAGTGCAACAGCTCATAAATGTCAGAGTTAAAATGCAAACCCAGGTCTATCTGTACCCAAATCCCATACCCTTCATACTCCATCCCTCTGCCTCATGGTCACATGAATGTAGGCCAGTAATGTGGTGGTCTTGAAGCCAGAGAAAAGGAGTCAAATTAGCCTGTGGTGGTGGGAAGTATAGCCCTAAGCTCTACTGGACTTGGTACCTGGTAGTGGGGTGGGGGTTAGGGGCATCTCCTCCCTCCCAAGCCTATGCTTTAGACGTCAGCAAACTTGTCTGCTGAAGTCCTGCTTGACCTCTTCTCTCTGGAATGCCCTTGTGGCCCCAGCTGACGTCTAGATTGAAGAGCTGTAGGGTGGAATTTCTGTATTTCTTCATCGAGCTTTGGGTTATGCATGGAATCATGATGAAGTAAGTCAAGACAAAGGGAAGGGGGAAAAAATCAACAGAATCTCTTCAAGCATTCCTCAAAGTCAGCCCCTTTGGCACATTTCCTTCTCAGATTCATTGACTGGGCATCAGTTACCCTTGTGTGGTTGGGCATTGAAGGCTGATGGCTCATATAAGCCACCAAAGAAGGTTTCCCCAATGGTTTGTTGCTGTTGACCTATACTGACATTTTCTCCCAATGTAAAGCTCTTTACGGTGTGACCTGGAGGGATCTGGGGTAATGCACTTCAAAGAGAGAGGACTGGTTGATAAAGCTGAGATTTGCACTGTGCAGTGGTGATAACGATTCTTTGATGGCTTTGGAGGATTTCACATAAAAGAGAAAATTTATCTCAAAGAACAGACTCCGAGAATGTTTGAGCTAGAAGTGACTCTTAAGACTAAGTATTCAGCCCTTCTTTTTTTTAGAGACAAATATATTTACCAAGTCTAAAAAAAGAGTTTTGGCATAAACAGTGCATGCCAATGGGAGAGCCCACAGGGGTCATGGTAAAGCAGTTAGCTTTACCTGGTGAAGCCCCAGTAATCCCTGAATTTCAGTGACACACAAACATATCAAATGGTGCTTGCATCATACACTCTTTTGGCCCTTCATGCTGCCACTTCACTGGCTCTCTCTGGTGAAAACACGACCTCTGCAGGGTGGGTCCTTGTCACTTCCCAGAACACTGATGATAATGATGGCAATGACAATGACATCATCTCTGAAAACCTGGAAAGTGGTGGACATCTGCAAGGATGCCTTGCGGTATCAGACCCCCCAGCTGCCCCCTCAAAGCCACTCATCTGATATACTCCTTTCTCCCTCTAAAGGACCACCAGAGCAGCCTTACAGGGGGAGGGGAGAGAGTGTAGGTCCATGGAGGAGAACCAAAATACTCACCACTATAATTAGCTCTCCCCATGGACCAGACCCCGGAGAAGGCAATGGCACCCCACTCCAGTACTCTTGCCTGGAAAATCCCATGGACAGAGGAGCCTGGTGGGCTGCAGTCCATGGGGTCGCTGAGTCGGACACGACTGCGTGACTTCACTTTCACTTTTCACCTTCATGCATTGGAGAAGGAAATGGCAACCCACTCCAGTGTTCTTGCCTGGAGAATCCCAAGGACGGGGGAGCCTGGTGAGCTGCCGTCTATGGGGTCGCACAGAGTCGGACACGACTGAAGCGACTTAGCAGCAGCAGCAGCATGGACCAGCCCTAAGAGCTCTTTCACTTATATACTGTACAAAAGCAGATGTAGACAATGAAGAATTAAGTGGTGTTTTCCATGCTCTATATAAGAAAGCATAGACATGGACACTGCTTTTTTAGAAATAGTGCCTTCCAAAAAAGTTTGTTTCAATGATTTGGAAAATGCAGGTCCAAACAGCTCATTTATTCAGATTGCTGAACTGATCTGCTGTTACTGCAGCTAGAGGCCTTTAAGAGTCACTGTTGAGTTGGCAGAGGAAGTGAGAAACTGGCAGGAAAGAGGGTGCTTTGTTTTTTTGACACTGGGGATAGTGTGTCTCAGGCTTTCCCTTTAAACTTTTATCTTGAAATAGTTTTAAACTCATCAAAAGGTCGTGAAAACAGCAGTTTCTGAATGTCTTTCACCTAGCTTCCCCTTATGTTAACATCTTATATAACCATAGAATATTTATCAAAAGTAAGGCATTAATGTAAAAGCACATGAAATAATGTCATTTGCAGCAACATGGATGGACCCAGAGATGATAAACACTAAGTGAAGTAAGTCAGAAAGAGAAAGACAAATACCATATGATATCACTATGATATCACTTATATGTGGAATCTAAAATATGATACAAATGAAGTTATTTACAAAACAGACTTGCAGACATAGAAAACAAACTTATGGTTATCAAAGGGGAAAGGTGGTGGGGAGGGATAAATTAAGAGCTTGGGATTAGCAGATACAAACTACTATATATAAAATAGATTAACAACAAGGACTTATTGTATAGCATAGGGAACTACAGTCAATATCTTGTAATAAACTATAATGGGAAAGAATATGAAAAATAATACATATATATATGAATCACTTTGCCATACACCAGAAATTAACACAACACTGTAAGTTAACTTCACTTATATTTTTTAAAAAATTGCAAAGAGAAGGTTCTTTTCCTCAAAATCTGTATCCCATTGCATCAACTATTAGAACAATTTAAACATAAATATATATAATCATAAAGGTTTTTTAAATATTGAAAAAGTAAAGCATTAACTTTGATACAATACTATTAACCACACTACAAAATTTCTCAAGATTTCATCAGTTTTTCCACTGTTCCAGGATCCAATCCCAGATTCCACATCACATCTGTTGCCTTAGTAACATCCTGTCTGTGTCACCTCCTTAGTTACCTCCTGTCTGTGACAGTTTCTCAGACTTTCCTTGTCTTTCATGCCCTTGACATTTCTGAAGAGTAGTGGTCAGGTATCTTGTAGAATGTCCCTCAATTTGGGCTTGTCTGTCACAGACTTAGAGATGGAACTTATGGTTGCTGGGGGCGGGGGAAGGATGGGGGGATGGGATAGTTAGGGAGTTTGGGATGGACATGTACACACTGGTATATTTTAAATGGAGAACCAACAAGGACCCACTGTATAGCACAGGAACTCTGCTCAATATAATGTGGCAGCCTGGATGGAAGGGTCATTTGGGGGAGAATGGATACATGTATATGTGTGGCTGAGTCTCTTTGCTGTCCACAACATTGTTTTTTCACTGGCTATACCTCAATATGGGCTTCGCTGGTGGCTCAGATGGTAAAGAATCTGCCTGCAATGTGGGAGACCCAGGTTTGATCCCTGGGTCAGGAAGATCCCCTGGAGAAGAGCTTGGCCACCCACTACTGTATTCTTGTCTGGAGAATCCCATGGACAGAGGAGCCTGGCAGGCCACAATCCATCAGGTCACAAAGAGTTGAACCTGACTGAACAACTAACATTTTCACTTTTCATATTCCAATACAAAATAAAAAGTTTAGAAAATTTTGGGTTTGTCTGATGGTTTCTCATGATTAAAATAGAAACATCTCATGATTAGTTAGAAATAAACTGAAGCTGGGGATCCCCTCATGAAAGGGAAATTACTTTTCTCTGGCATCCTTCACCTTCCCTCCAAACTCTCTGTCCATCTCCAGTCCTCTTTTCTCTACCCTTGCTGGGTCCAAGATTTCCTGAGCACTTGCTTTGAGTCCAACCCAATTGTGGATGCATGGAGCATTGAGAAGAAAGGTGCCTTTTAAATTTTTCATTTTTTTCCCCACATGTCCTCAAACTCTAAGAAGGAATTCCAATCTCCTACATTGAGACTACATGGAGGCAGCACAATGCTCCTTTTGAAAAGATTTGAGCAGAGAGGCAGTTCCTCCTGCACCTGAAATTCATCATTACATAACTTATTGTATGAGAAACACTGAAGCCCCATCATCAAACTATTCAACCTGCAATGTGTGTACTACATTTTGGGGAAGATTTCTGAAGTTGCCTCCTTCATTAGGTTATGTGGTTTCATCTCAAAGGTTCTGAGGTGGAGAGGGAAATAATAACTCAGGTTTTTTTTTTTTTGAGTTTGGAGGGAGATAAGAAGTCTTATGAAATCATCGATGTTGTCGCTTAGAACCTAATCCTTTCAATTGATGCCAATGGCTAAGATTTATCATCTTTTTTTGAACAAAGTTTGGGGATTTTTTTGTAGCTCTACTGAACATCAGTGCTAGAAGAAGATGCTGTTCACACTCCTGCCATTTTACATGAGACCACTGAGACCACAGAAGGAAAAATAAGCAATTACTCAATTAATGAAAGGTCTAGTGCCCATTTTCTATGTGCTCAGTTCTGTACTGGTTGGTATAAGGGTATATAGGTTTATAGAACATGGTCCCTATCCTTAAAAAAGCTTAAAGATCCAGCATGGGAGTGATTACCACTCCATTTAAAGTGGCAGTGAACAAGGCAGGATAATGTGTTACAGTGCTGATGTCATATAAGAATTAATAGACAACCCTGGCAGTCCAGTGGTTAAGTCTTTGCCTTTCAATGCAGGGGGTGAAAGTTTGATTCCTGATTGGGAAGCTATGATTCTATGTGCTTTGGGGCCAAAAAGGCAAAAAACATAAAATAGAAACGATGTTGTAACATATTCAATAAAGACTTTAAAAAATGGTCCTCTTAAAAAAATAGACAACTGCACTAAAAGCTTGATAAGGCCTTAAGGGGGAAGGATCTTTAAAACTGAGCTGGATCCTTAACAATTGATAGGTTTGGAGAGATTAAAAAGGCACACTGTGGAAGGCCCCCAAAAGCTAGGTAGAAAAGGTTGGAGTGTTGGGGGCACAAGAGGGGAGTAGTGTTTATAGGTGTTCAATCATCCTGAGTGTGCAGTGAGAGTCATTGCCAAGCAGGTGTGACATTTATTCTGGGCCTCCCAGAGGCAGTGCCAAAACACTGTGGTCCACTGGTGAGGCAAAGAATGAGGTAGAAAAGGCAAACTGCTGCATGGAGCAAGTGAGAGACATTTTGCGGGGGCAGGGGGTAAATGTATCTCTGGGTGTTTTGGGTCAGCCAAAACCCCAAAGAGGGAGAGTGGTGTACCTCATCCCAGATCATTGAGCTCTTCTGCAAAATCTTGGTGCCTCTGACACCAAGTTTCTCAGTTCTGGGGAGGGGGTGTCTGGTCCTGAAGACACTGTGACTTGGGAGAACAAATCCTCTCTAAAAGAGCTTAGATTGTAGACTTGGCTGATTAAAACTAGGGTCTCCAGAAAAGGAAACCCTCCTACACTGTTTTGGGAAATGTAAATTAGTGCAGCCATTATGGAAAATGGTAGAGCGGTTCCTCAAAAAGCTAAAAATAGAGTTGCTATATGATCCACAGTTCAACTCCTGGGCACATATCCGGAATTGTCAGAAACCCACTTTACTTTTTGCATCTCAAGTATTTGCCCAAAACCTTTGTTTCCATGGAGAACACAAGGGCAATAAAAATATAATTACAAACTAAAGAAATTTAAACATAATAGTAATGAAAATATGCTATGACCCAGAGCTGAGCTGGATGCTCTACACAGGATATACCCATGTCCCCTAAAAATCGCACAAGGTAAGAATTATTGAGTGTAATTTACAGGTGAGGAAACTAAGTTGCAGATGTGTGGAGCTAATAATATTCAGGTCCTATAGATAGGAAATATTGGCAATTGGATCCTAACTTGAATTTCTTTGGTTTCAAATGACTTGTTATTTGCCCTATGCATAGATGTTTCTCATTTTCACTCACTGAGTCCTGATCCTTCAAGTTGGTCTGGTTAAGACGCTGTATTTATTTTCAGAAGCAGTAGTCATGCCATGAAGCCTTCCTTGTGTTCCTTTTTCAGAGTTGATTTTCAGAAATACATGAAGAAAACCTGCCCTTTTCAGCCACAGCCTGTTCAAGGACCAGTGGTAATTGACCTCTGGATTCCTTACCCTATGGACCAGATGTGAATCTAATCATCTAAAGAGTTCCTACAATGAAATTTCATACTCTAAAACACACTTCTGTCACAAAAACATACTGGTAAATATTTCAGATACTTATGCTTTGGAATTCAAAGGCAGTTTCAAAAACAGGTGTTCCAGAAATGGCTTTAGTACTGGTAACATCCTCGAGATCCTAAGATGACTGCTATAAAACTAAGCAAACCCGTTTGGAAGTTGACTAGGTGACTAAAAACAAGATACAATCCCTTCCTTATCTCCGACTTCAACCAAGTTAGTATTCCACATCTGTAAAAGCAGTGGAGTGTAAATTGGTGTGTGTGTGTGTGTGTGTGTGTGGAGTGTCCTCCAACATAATGAACAACAGGAGACTGAGAAAGAGATGTGGACTTTTCCTCTGAATCTTCTACCACCTGAGTTTCTTTGCCCTAAACCCACACCAAAGTTTTTTTCTGTTTTTAGATTGATAATCAATGACATTTCTTCCCATTTAAAAGTCCTTTGTTATGACCAATGCTAATTCTCATGTTTGTAGGACATTTATGTTGTTTATGATTTTAGCCCAGTTTTTATTGGTGTGTAAGTTTTTTTTTTCCTTTACAGACTTCTTTATGTCATAATGACATCAACCTTTTTCCATATTTGCTCCAAGTAATTTTCCCTCAGTTTTCTCTCTGGCTTTCAACTGTCTTCATAATGGTGTGGTGGGTATTGCTATTTTCCACCTAAATTTGTTCTCCCCTTTGCCATAGTCTAGTATAGTTGGGCATGTGGCTACCTAGCTAGGGACTAATGTTCTACCACTCCTGTAGTTAAATGGAGTCATATTGCTAACTCCTGGCCAAGGGAATGTGAGCAGAAGTCATGGTTGCCATTGTTTGACCAGGTCTTTAAGACAGTGGAAGTGCTTACTTCCTATACTTCCCTGCGCTTTCCCACTGGAAATCCAAACGTTAGACCAAAGGTTTTTAACCTTTACGTTTTGCTCTGGTCAATGTGGCAACAGGAGTGGGGGGAGGTCAAGCCCCATCTACACAGACTCTCACTAGCTGTGGACAGTAGGCCCAGGAGGACCTATAGGGAACCCAGAAAGCTCTTGTAGGACAATTTAAAAACCACTGCTGAGATAATTCATTAGGTTTCTTAGTGATTTTTTTTCCATGAAAGATTCATTGTATACCAGCTCCTACACTGTTGGGCTTCAGTTTCCTTATCTACAAATGAATCTCTAAGGTCTCCTCAAATTCTAATAATCTGGATTTCTAGTGTTCTCTAATGACCAGGACTGGACAGAGAGGGTGAGAAATCTTTGCTGACAGATCTCCCCATACAGGGTTTCAACCCATTCCTGGTGGGAGCTGATGGGCCTGCTCTCTGGAGTTGAAATGCACCATCTTTCCTCCTGGTTCCCCTCCTCCTGGCCGCGTCTAATGGTAAAGAACAGCTGACGCCACTAGGCACAGGTGTCTTCAGCAAGTTCCCTGTTGTGTTCTATTGCTTTGGAATTGCTCAACTGATGTACATGTGTTTCGTGCCTTAGCTCATTTCACTCATTCATGACAAAGATGGCAACTCCTGACAGGTTAAGAGAATGCAGTTAAAATCACTGCAAGTTATGCAACACATTCAGCAAGTATTTGCCTAGCACAGATTACATGTTTAGGAGACAGGAGCAACAAGAGGAGTTGAAAAATCAAAGTTCTGCCCGCACTGTAACCTCTAATATGCTAGATGACCTGGAGCAAGTTATGCTGTCTGGCACCAGTTTCTTCTTTAAAATATTCAAGGTTGGGCTAGATAAGCCTTAAAGACTTGTTTCTGAAATTCCTTTGATCTCTTTACTGCATTAAATACAGAAGTATAGAAAAAGATGTAGCTTAGAAAAAGTAACATCATGCATAGCCCTGTTCCTGAAGAGGGGTAGAGAATCAATCAGTTTGAAAGCCATGTTGGAACTACATAGTGAATGGCCTCGAAAGACAACTGAAGATGTTTGGATGTTACCTCATTGCCAAGGGGAATCACTGAAGGTTTTAGACTAGGGCAGTAGGGCTGAGGAAATTTCTAGATAATAGAAAAATATATCACCAGGAAGAAAGGGTAATAAGAACAGTATGGAATGAATCAGGAAGGTCTTGACAGACTCTAAAAGATTTCAGCTGTACCTCTTCTGTTTTCATAGATCCATTTGTTTTGCTGTTAATAATGTAGCATTGAAACATGATTTTTTTTTAATCTGAAAAAAATTGCCAAGAAGGATGAAGGATTCTTTTTCCTCCTTACTACTTTTTTGGGAGAGTAAATGATAAATTTTCTCAAAGAGGAAGAGCCATTCAGTATAATGCTGCTGGTTTTGCTCCCCTTAGGGAAGTAGGGATTCTAGAGTCAGAGTGCTTCAGCTACTTCATGGGAAACAATGAAGTTCAAGGGATAACATAAAGTGATCTGCTTGACATTTTTTTTTTTTTCATAGGAATAAGGTTATTGACAGTTTCCAAAATAAAATCTGGCTCTACCTGATTGTTCACTCTTTCTATGCCTCCATTTTCTCATCTGAGCTAATGAAAGTACCTAANGTTCAATAATGTAATTTTTAAAAGTGGGACTTTCTATTGTTCAATAAATGCTGATGAGAAAATAGTTTCATTGTTTATAAAAAAAAGTCAATAATAAATGCAAGCTTTCAGGATATTTCATATCCTAAAGCAGAATAAATCTTAGATGAGTTAACAATGAACATATTTTTTAAGACACTGAATATATAAAGCATCTTTGCTAACAGAGAAGAAAAAGTATAGAAAAATGGGCTAGGGACACAGACAGTTCACCAAATACAGTTATTATGTCGAGCACATAGCCCTTTAACTTGGAAGTGTCACTTCTAAGGCAGTGGAGATGTCATGAGGGTGTACTCATAGGATTTCATATTAACAGTATACATTGTGGAATTATGAATGAGCTTTTTTAAATTGATTTGTACCTTCTCATTCCTCTTCTTCTAACAATAAATATTACTTGTCTTGTATAATATATTTTTTTTTTTAAAGAAAAGTGGTCCTGGATAAAATGGTGAAAATAAAGAAGTTTTGCTTCACTTTGTGAAATATTTCCTTTTCCACACCACCCCTTCCCTCCTGCCAGTCTAATTCTCCACGTGCGTGGTTTTAATGATTCAGCCCCAATTCTTAGGCACATTTGGTTCCTAATCCAAGTCACATGCAATTTCACCATCCTTCAGCCACTGTGGTACCTCTGAACTTTTATTTACTGCTTCTAGTACTCGTTGCTATTGGCTAAAAGGAGTATATGTAGTTATATGAGGCAATCTCCATTGGGCTATATATAATCTAGAAGACAGTTAGTCTCTGCTGATGATGGAAAGGTGGTCAGTTGTCTCATCTTTACAGAGGAAAGGCGGCACTGTGCATTATGATTAAGTGACTCACATGTCCTGAGTAAGATGGCATGCTTCCACAGGGAGGCACAAGGGAAATCCCTGGTATTGCTGACAGCACCCTCCATGGCAACCCCCTTGGAGATCATGGTGAGTCTATTATGGTAGTCTTTCCAGCTGAGCTCTAGTGCAGCCTCACAATTCCTGAGCACAGTGCTTTATCCTAGCTCCTCAAAGTATCATCTTACCTTGTTAGAGATGCAAGGTCTCAGGCTCCACACCAAATTTACTGAATCAGATTCTGGGCTTCATGTTTGGGAAGTCTTGCAGAGGATACAACTGTGGCAGAGAAGTATCTAAATATAACCCAATTTCCCACTGCATTGTTTTGCCAAGCATGCTTTGATGAAGTCCTGCTTGCTTGCTCAGTCATGTCCAACTCTTTGTGACCCCATGGACTGTAGCCTGCCAGGCTCCTCTGTCCATGGAATTTTCCAGGCAAGAGGACTGGAACAGGTTGCCATTTCTTCCTCTGGGTTATCTTCCCCACCCGGGGATCTAACCTGAGTCTCCTGCATTGGCAGGCAGATTCTTTACCACTGAGCCACCTGGGAAGCCCACAGTCTGTATTAAATCACCTAGGATATTTATTACAAAAGCTCATTTCCAGGTTCCTTCTGAGAACTTAGGATGATGTCAGGAATCTGTATTTTTTAAACAACTGCCCCCAGAGAATTTTTAAATGTAAACTGGCTGGGGTGGGGTGTTCAGATCTAACCTGGCTGCCCACTGGAAAGCAGTGCTTTCCTCCTAACATATGGGACAGGGGTTGGGGTGTCCCTAGGCATATGCTGATAAAGCTCTTGGCCTCTCTGAGGATGGGCCAAAGCATAAATTATCCAGTGTGTGCTGCAGTCCATGGGGTCACAAAGAGTTAGACAAAACTTAGTGACTGAACAACAACAATGACAACAACTGTAACATAATGATAATCACACTTGACTTGATAAATCACTGGGAAGATTCCATTAAAAACTGTATTTAAGGCTCCTGATTCACAGTAGGCATTTGAACTTTTGTGTCTATTGCTGTATACTATTATTTCCATTTATTCATCATTCTGAATATATGATCAATAATAAAAAATTAATTAATAGATAATATTGAGTGTTAATGATATACCAGGCACTATGTGAAGCATCTTTTTTTCAAATTTATTCTTGACAACACTACTGGGGTGATACTATTACTCTCTTAGTTTGACAGATAAAGGAAAATTGAAACATGGGGAAGGGCCAAAAGTTCTGAAGGTCTTTAAGCCTGAACACTGTCAAATATTCCAGGCATCATGTGAGCTTGTGAAAGTCTCTCAATCGTGTCTGACTCTTTGCGAATCCATGGACTATACAGTCCATGGAATTCTCCAGGCCAGAACACTGGAGTGGGTAGCTGTTCCCTTCTCCAGGGGATTTTCCCAATCCAGGGATTGAACCCAGGTCTCCATTATTGCAGGTGGATTCTTTACCAGCTGAGCCACAAGGGAAGCCCTGTGAGCTTGGTGAAGGAAAATGATGTATGAGACAAGGTCGTGGAATAAAATTATATGAAGTATCCAAAAGTTTCAAAGGGGTATACAGAGAATGTCATAAACTTTCAAAGGAAGAAGAGATCACTTTCAAGTTCAATGATCAGGGCAGATTTCATGAAGGAGGCATTCCTTAAATGTACTCTTGAAAGATGTAAGAGTCCTGGTACGAAAAGACTGAATGTTACTACATGGAAAGGATAAAGCTCTTAAATAGGATCTGGCATGGAGGAAATACTCAGTAAATATCAGCTATTATAATGAACCTCTAATTACTGTTACTATTATTAGTACCATTACCCTTCAGAGAGAAGAGAGAGTGAATGAGCTTATAATGTATATAGTAAGGGCTTCTACAGAAGCTACATGATGGGTACAAATTCACTAACCTCACCTCACCTAGTATTCATCTGTCTCTCCATGAGGTCACTCTGAGAAAATTCATAAAAAACCACATTTTAGATATGAGTGCCCTCCCCCTGGCAAGCCAGTTTGTTCACTATACGAAAAGACCATGAGAGGTGGGTATGATATGACTTTTTGCAAATCCACGTCTTCCTGCTTAGACCATATAGGTAATTACATGGAAGTAGTACCTGACTTCTTCCTTCAGTCCATGCCCTGGGATTGAGGGTCACATCCACAGTCTAGAGGGTCATAGGAGCCCCTCTGAACTGCTTTGTGGAGATCACCTTTCCGGGAATTTGTTCTATGTCTCCTGATGTCAGTCAGAGTGGATCCCCATCTCTCTGGGGATGGATGGACATGCTCCTTATCTTGCCCTCAAATGTTGGGGGCCCATCTCACCTCAAGCCTCAATGACATCTCAAATAATCCAGGACTTGTGGGTTTTAGAGCTGGACAGCCCTCATTTTAAAGCCTGGAGCTCTCAAGTCCTGATTGTATGTCCTTGGGCAAGTCACTTTTCTTCTCTGAGTCTCAGTAAAATGCTCATCTTTGAAGGTATCTATGCATCTTAGTGATGTATGCCAAGTGTCTGGCTTCTGGCCACTTTACACAAGAATTTTCTGAGCATCTGCCATATGTCCCAGTTCTGTTTGTTCGAGGTGATGGGGATACCACAGAGAACAAAACCAATAGGGTCACAAATTTCATAGGTTAGATCAATATGTGTATAGCACATCAGAGGGTAGCAAGTACTATATAGAAAAATAAGACTGGGTCAGGGAAAGGGCATACTGAGGGGTTTTTTGTTCGTGTGCATGCATGCTCAATTGTGTCCGACTCTTTGCAATACTATGGACTGTAGCCACCAGGCTCCTCTGTCCATGGGATTTTTCAGGCAAGAATATTGGAGTGGGTTGCCATTTCCTCCTCCAGGGGATCTTCCCGACCCAGGGATCAAACCCATATCTCGTGTGTCTTCTGCACGGGCAGGTGGGTTTTTTACCAGCTAAGTCACTGGGGAAGTCCCATACTGAGGGGTGGAGGGATGTATTTGAGGTGGACAGGGACGGCCTCACTGATAGTTCGTTTGAACAGAGACAACAGGGAAGTGATTCTAGAGAGAGTCACGCTCTGATTTCAGGGAGAGTCACGCTCTGATTTCAGGGTTTTTATCCTAGATTCTTCCCCTGCCTGGGACACTCAGCCACCAGAGAGCTCCCTGGGTGAGTCCCTAACCTCATTCAAGTTTCTCTGCTCCACACTTCCTTCCTGGTGAGGCCTTCTCAGACACTCCCTTTGGAAAATCGTTGCACACCACAGTCAGTCTCTCCCTCCTCACCCTATTTAATTTCTCCCCATAATATTCATTACCACCTATATAATCAGTTCAGTTCAGTCACTCAGTCGTGTCTGACTCTCCACGACCCCATGAAACGCAGCATGCCAGGCCTCCCTATCCATCATCAACTGCCGGAGTCTACCCAAACCCATGTCCATCGAGTCAGTGATGCCATCTAACCATCTCAGCCCCTGTCGTCCCCTTCTTCTCCTGCTCTCAATCTTTCCCAGCATCAGGGTCTTCTCAAATGAGTCAGCTCTTCACATCAGGTGGCCAAAGTACTGGAGTTTCAGCTTCAACATCAGTCCCTCCAGTGAACACCCAGGACTGATTTCCTTTAGGATGGACTGGTTGGATCTCCTTGCAGTCCAAGGGACTCTTAAGAGTCTTCTCCAACACCACAGTTCAAAAGCATCAATTCTTTGGTGCTCAGCTTTCTTTATAGTCCAACTCGCACATCCATACATGACCATTGGAAAAACCATAGCCTTGACTAGGCAGACCTTTGTTGACAAAGAAATGTCTCTGCTTTTTAATATGCTGTCTAGGTTGGTCATAACTTTCCTTACAAGGAGTAAGCATCTTTTAATTTCATGGCTACAGTCATTATCGCCAGTGATTTGGGAGCCCCCCAAAATAAAGTCAGCCACTGTTTCCCCATCTATTTGCCATGAAGTGATGGGACCGGATGCCACCTATATAATAAATATCATATTTATCATGTACTGGTTTAATGCCTGTCTCTAAAAGAGAGGTTGGCAGAGCATAGTCCATAGGCCCAAAGTGGCCCACTGCCTGTCTTTGTAGAAAAAGTTTTACTGTAACATAGCCAAGTCCATTCATTTGCATACAAGTCTGTGGCTACTTTCCCACTACAACAGTAGAGTTGAGCAGTTGTGCCAGAGACCATATGTCCCATTTAACTTAAACTATTTATGACCCACTTAGCTTAAACTATTTGCTATCTGGCCCTTTACAGAAAAAGTTGGCTGACCCCTGTTCTAGCATATAGGCCCTATAGAAGCAGGAACTTTGTTTTATTTATAGCTGTCTTCCAGGTCCTAGGACAGTGCTTGACATATAAGGGCCTCAATTAATATTAACTTACTGAGTGAGTGAATGAATGTAGGAGAAGAATGATTAGAATAACAAGAAAACTAGGCCATGCTGGAGTCAGATCTTGAATACTGTGCTAAAAGGGTTAGGTTATTCTCTGATGGTGGTGAGGGTGTCCTACAAGGAGGAGAGTGAGGGAAACTCTCCAGGTTCTGTGTGTGAAAAGGTTAAACAGCTGTTTCTACCATAAGATTGCTCTTGTTCATGACAGCATGGTTAGAAACATCCTTTATAAAGAATGGGCACATGGGCACCATTTATGGACATTTGGTACTATTATTCTAGGCAGAATAGAGGTTAAGGGCAGGATATCCAGGGTCACAAAGTATATGAATCCTGCTTCCCCCACAGACTAGCTGTAAAACTGAAATTATTAGTTGCTCAGTCATGTCCCACTCTTTGCGACCCCATAAGCTGTAGCCTGCCAGGCTCCTTTGTCCATGGGATTTCCCAGACAAGAATACTGGAGTGGGCTGTTGTTTCCTTCTCCAAGGGATCTTCCCAACCCAGGAATCAAACCCAGGTCTCCTGCATTGTAGGCAGATTCTTTACCATCTGAGCCATGATCAGTAGAGCCTGAAAAATTTAATGAACTCCTCTATACTTCAGTATTCCTCATCTTTAAAATGGAATATTAACAGACCCACTCTCATTGGGTTGTTTGTGGATTTAAGAGGTTAATTATGTAAAGTGTTTGGATCAGTATCTGGTACATAGGAAAGTCTTCATGAATATTAGCTTATATTACTGATTCTCCGTTAACAACTCTCCACGATGCTCCCTCCCATGTGTGTATTATTACGTGTGTGTGTGCTTGGTCACACCCAACTCTTTTGTAACCCCAATGGACTGGGGTCTGTCAGACTCCTCAATGGGATTTTTCAGGCAAGCTTACCTGGAAAATCTTCCTCCTCCAGGGTCCAAGGGATCTTGCCCTCCCAGGGATCAAACCTGCATCTCTTACGTCTCCTGCATTGGCAGGCAGCTTCTCTACCACTTCCCCACCACAGTGTATAATGTAGTACAGTAAAGATTTTAACCTCACTCAAAAAGAGGTCTGGGCTTCCCTGAGAGCTCAGCTGGTAAAGAATCCACCTGCAATACAGGAGACCCCAGTTCGATTCCTGGATCGGGAAAATCCCCTGGAGAAGGGGTACTACCCACTACATTCTGGGCTTCCCTGGTGCCTCAGATGGTAAAGAATCTGCCTGCAGTGCGGGAGATCTGGGTTTGATCCCTGGGTTGGGAAGATCCTCTGCAGAAGGGAACAGCTACCCACTCCAGTATTCTTGCCTGGAGAATTCCATGGACAAAGGAGCCTGGCAGGTGACAGTTCATGGGGTCGCAGAGTCGACACAACTAAGGGACTTTCACTTATCTTATTGATCACTTAAAAAGAGGTTTGGACTTTGCCCTTGGCTTCTGGAAGATAGTATCTACGTCTTAGAATGTCATGTGTGATAGGAATGTCTTTGTTCTCTTGGGAGTCTTGGCCTGGACAGATAGTAACTATGTGATTTAGAGAGGGGACTTGGAGACACACTAACAGTGTGATTTAGGGTGGGGGCTTGGTCCAGCCAGATAATAACAATATGATGTACAGGATATACAGTGAGGACTGAGCCATACCAACAACATAATGAAGGGTGGGGGCTTTGGGTCATGCAAAGCTTGACCTTCTGGGGAGTGGAAACTGAGATCAGCCATGTGGGCAGGCAGCTGTGCCTACATGATGGAGACCCACTGAAGGTACTAGACACCAAGGCTTTCTGGTTGGCAACACTCCATGCTATTGTCACACATCAATGCCAGAGAGTAACACTCTTGATTCCATGAAAAGAGGACAACTGGAAGCTCTGCACTTGGTTTCCTCCTGGATCTTGCCCCATTCATCTCTCCCATTAGTTGATTTTGATTTCAGTCTATGTCCTTCACCTGTAGCCATGGCATAACAGCTTTCAGTGAGCTCCATGAGTCCTTCCAGCAAATGATGGAAACTGAGGGTGGTTTGGGAAATGCCCTGAATTTGCATTTGCTGTTAGTGACAGTGGTTCTGTGTGGACTGTTCCCTATAACTTCACAGTTGGCTATCTTTTGGCAAATATGAAAAGTGGGGACCTCCTTATGCCCCAGGTCTCTTCCTTACTTGCTCCTTGTCCCCACAAATCCTCTCCAGGAGACCTACACCGTCCTCAGCCTCTCTCTGTCTCTGAAGCTGACACAGAGAACAGGGCCACCACCTCATCCAGGGGTACCATCTCCTAGGAGCTGTATGTGTGTGTGGGTGTGTTAGTTGCTCAGTTGTGTCTGAGTCTTTGTGATCCCACAGACTGTAGCCCACCAGGCTCTTCTGTCCATGGGATTCTCCAGGCAAGAACACGAGTGGGTTGCCATTCCCTTCTCCAGAGGATCTTCCCGACTTAGGGATTGAACCCGGGTCTCCTGCATTGCAGGCAGATTCTTAACCATTTGAGCCACCACGGAAGCCCCATAAGGAGCCACGGGACTCAGCATTTCTGACAGGAATGGGGATCTGGGAGGGAGGAATACATGTTTTCCTTCTCTTCTAGAACTATGTGGTGAATGCCCCTTTACTATTACTGTGGCCTCACACTGGGGCCACAAAAGCGAACAGACAGGGCCTATACTAGGGGAGTTAGGTTCCTATCCCGAGGGGAAGAAAAACACATCAATATGCAATAATGACAATAATCATAACATTAAAAATTAACGAGACAGTTTGATCCTTCCATTCTTGTGCACACAGCTCTGTGCACATACACGTTTCTTTAGGACACATTCCTAGAAGTGGAATTGCTGAGTCAAGGTAGTCATTTGTCCAACAGACAGCTAATGAGCATGTACTATGTACCAAGCACTGTTCTAGGCTGTGGATAAGTGTTTTTCTCTTGGGTGTGAGGTCCCTGAGCTCTTAGCAGTTATTTCTCTGGAGTATAAGGACCCTGAGCTGCTTGAGGATGTCTGTTCAGTTTGCAGTGTTTAAATGTTTATGGGGTCTGTGTCATTGGTATGTCATTTCTGAATGCTTTGGAATCTGTGTCCTAGGGTGTGAAGTCTCTGGGCTATTTGGGGGATTGTTCCTCCAGTGAATGAGGCCTCTGAGATCTTTTTCAGAGTATGAGGTTTCTTTTCTTCCCACCTTTATTGAGATATAATCAACATATAATATTGTATAATTTTAAGGTATGTAATATGTTGATTTAATACATTTATATTTTGCAAAATGATTACCATCATAGTGTTAGCTAATACTTCCATCCCATCATATAGTTACCATTTCTTTTTTGTGGTGAGAACATTTAAGATCTGCTCTCTTTAGAAACTTTCAAGTTTATGACAGTATTATTAACTATTATCACCATGGTGTACATTAGATCTCCAGAAACTGTTCATCTTATAACTGGAAGTTTGTATTCTTTGACCAACCTCTACCTACCACCCTCACCCCTAGTAACCACCATGTTACTCTCTGTGTCTCTGAGTTTGGCTTTTTTAGATATCACGTATGTGATATCATGGGCTTCCCTGATAGCTCAGTTGGTAAAGAATCTGCCTGCAATGCAGGAGACCTGAGTTCAATCTCTGGGTTGGGAAGATTCCCTGGAGAAGGAAAAGGTTACCCACTCTAGTATTCTGGCCTGGAGAATTCCATAGACTGTATAGTCCACGGGGTCGCAAAGAGTCAGACACGACTGAGCAAATTTCACTTTCACTTTCATGTAATATTATACAGTATTTGTCTTTCTCTGACTTATTTTACTTAGCATAATGCCCTCAAGGTCCATCTAAGTTGTTGCAAATGGCGGGGTTTCCTTCTCTCTTATGGCTGAATGCTTTCTTTTTATCTGTCTATCTTTTTACCTATCTATCTATGACATCTTCTTATCTATTCATCCAATGATGAACACTTGAGTTGTTTCCATATCTTGGCCATTGTCAATAATGCAATAATTGAACATGGGGGTGCATGTTTAAGATCTTATTTTCATTTCCTTTGGATAAATACCCAGAGTAGGACTACTGGATCATATGGTAGTGTTTTTTAAACTTGCTTTTTGGTGCTGCCAAGTGGCATGCCGAATATTCGTTCCCTGACCAGGGACTGAACCTATGCCCCTTGTATTGGGAGTTTGGAATCTTAACCATTGGACCACAGGGGAAGCTTCTGTTTGGTAGTTTTACTTTGAATTTTTTGAGAAACCTCAATACTGTTTTCCACAGTGGCTGTACCAATTGACATTCCCACCAGCAGTGCACAAGAGTTGTCTTTTCTCTGCCTCTTTCTCTTAACGTCTCCAACGCTTGTTAACTCTTTAATTTTTTGATAGCCATTCTAATAGGTGTTAGGTGCTATCTCCTTGTACTTTCCTGGGGTTTGTTTTTTAGTGTGTGAGGTCTTTGAGTTCCTTGAGCATCTTTGTCCCTGGCTGTAATGTTTTTAAGCTTTTTGGAGGTCTGAATGCTAGGACGTTAGATCTCTGCATTCCTGGGGAGTCTGTATCATGATGTGTCTAAGCTGTTGGCAGTTCTGTGTTCACATGCAAGATATCTGGCTATTTGGGATTCTGTATCCTGGGCTTCCCAGGTGGCACTAGTGGTAAAGAATCTGCCTGCCAATACAGGGGACACGAGAGAAGCAGGTTTAATCCCTGGGTTGGAAAGATTCCCTGGAGTAGGAAATGGTGACCCACTCTAATATTCCTCCCTGGAGAATCCCATGGACAGAGGAACCCAGCGGGCTAAGTCCATGGGGTAACATAGAGTTGGACACAACTGAGCGACTGAGCACACACATCCTGGGCTTAGGGTCTCCTAGCTATTTAGTGTTGTCTGTGTGTATGATTGGAGGTCTCTGGACTCTGCGGGTTCTGTATTCAGGATTTACCGTCTCTGAACTTAGAGTGTGAGTTCTCTGAGATGTTTGTTGCTGTTCAGTTGCTCAGTTGTGTCTGACTATTTGTGACCCCATGTACTGCAGCACGCCAGGCTTCCCTGTCCTTCACCATCTCCCGGAGCTTGCTCAAACTCATGTCCATTGATTCAGTGATGCCATCCAACCATCTTGCCCTTTGCCGGTCCCCTTCTTCTCCTGCCTTCAGTCTTTCCCAGCATCAGGGTCTTTTCTAATGAGTCAACCCTTGAAATGTTTAGGGGTCTATGTCAATGTGTGAGATCTATTAGCTGGTTACTTCTTGTTTTTGAGGGCCCTGAACTGGTTGACTGACTCCCAGGGTACGTATTCTTGGGATATGATCTGTGAGACAGTTTTGGGCATGGTGTCTAGGATAGGTCTCTGCAGGTCTCTGAGATGTTTTGGTATCTATTTTCAGAATGTGAGTCTCTGAGGTATTTGGGAGAGTCTGCATCCAGAGTTTGATGTTTCTGAACACTTTGGGCATCTGTGTTTGATGGGGTGAATTCCTGGAGCCATTTGGAGGTCTCAATTTATGACCTATGTGGGCATATTTGTCCAGAGTATGAGATCTCCAAGCAGTTTGGGGGTCCGTGTTTAAGGCATAAGTTGTCTGAGCACTTTTGAGGGTACTCATCTCAGAATATAAGGTCTCTAAGTTTATTGTAGAATGTTTAATGTCTGTCTGCTGCTTGGGATTTGTGCTTAGGAGTGAGATCTCTGAACTCTTTGGTGGTATGTGCTTCAATGTATCAGTGTGAAGTATTTCAAAGTCTGTGTTCAGGGTGTGAAGTATCTAAACTCTTTAAAGGTCTGTGTACCAAGTTTGAATCTATGGTATTTGAGGTTCTGTATTCAGGGTGTGAGGTCTCTGAACTCATTCAGGGTGTGTGTTTCAAAGTTTGAGACTGAAGTATTTCCAGTCTGTGTTTAAGGGTGTGAGGCCTCTGAAATTGTTGAAGATGTTTGTCCCACAGTTTGAGTTGAATGTATTCGGGGTTTGAGTTCAGGATCTGAGATTTTAAACACTTGAATGATCTCTGTTGTAAGGTCTAAGTTTGAGGTAACGGGGGATATTTGCTCAGGATGTATGGTCTCGGAAATATTTGAGTGTCTGTTTCTTGGGGTTTGAATATAGCATACCTGGGAGTCTCTTAGAGCATGAGGTTCCTGAACTATCAGAGTTTTGGTGACAAGGTTTGAATTAGAGGTATTTGCAGTCTATGTTAAGGATGTGAAGTCTCTGAACTTTTAGGGGGTCTTTGTCCCAAGATTTTAGTGTACATTATTTGAGGCCACTGTTTAGGATATGAGGTCCTTGAATTTTTGGAGGGTTAAGTCTGATTTGAGTATCTGTGTCTAGGGTGTGCAGTATTTGAATTTTTAGAGTGTCTGTGTTCCAAGTTTGGGTTGGAAGTATTTGGGATTTGACTTCAGAGTGTAAGACTCTTGCTCTTTAAGTGTCTTTATTCCAAGTTTTCAAGGTCTGTATTTTGAAGTACTTAGAAATCTGTGTTCAGAGTGCTACGTTTCTGAATGCATTAATACAGACTCTGAACTTGGTCTATATTCCAGTTCTTCAGTTTGAGGTCTTTCGGGGTCTATGACTGGAGTATGAAATCTTTGTGATCCAAGGTTTGAGTCTGAGACATTTGGGCATTTCTGTTCAGGGTATAAAATATCTGAACTCTTTGAGGATGTGTGTCCCAACTGTTTTGTCTAAGTTTTTGGAGGTTTGTGTTCAGAATATGAAGTCTTTACATGCTCTGAGGGTCTGAGTATCAAAGTTTGGATTTGAGGTATTTAAGGGTCAATATTTAATGGTGTGATGTCTCTGAAAACATTGACAGTCTGTTTTAAGGTTTGAGTGTTGTATCTGGTGGTCAGGTGTGAGGTTTCTAAACTTTTAAGTGGTTACCAAAGTTTTATGAGTCAGTTATTTGGTGGCATTTTTCAGAGTGTGAGGTGAATTTGTAGGTTTCTGTGCCCCAGTATGTGGGTCTGAGGTATTTAGGGGTCTGTAGTCAAGGTGTGAGATCTCTGAACTTTTAGAGGGTAATTGTATCAAGTTTTCATTGTGAATTATTTGGGTTCTGTGTTCAGGATGAGAGATCTCTGTTCTATTTGAAGGTCTTTATTTCAATTTTTGAGTCTGAAGTGTTTGGGAGTCCTATTCAAGGTGTGTTGTGTTTGAACCCATTGATCATTGTATCCAAAAGCCTTAATCTGAGGTATTCAGGTTCAATGTACAGGGTGAGACATCTCTGAATTTTTAGAGATTCTTTTGTTTCAAAGTTTTTAGTATGAATTACTTAAAGTTTGAGGTTAGTGATTTTTTTAGAGGATCTCTGTCCCAAGTTTGGGTCAGTGGTATTTGTGGCCTTTGTTTAGCCTGTGATGTCTGAATTCACTGAGAGTCTGTTTTATAAGGTTTGAGTCTGAGGAACTTGGAAGGACAGAATTCTAGTCATGATGAGGCCTCTCAATTGCCTGAGGATCTGACTTCTAGTATTTGAGTTTGAGGCATTCTGGGATCTGTATCAGGGTGTATGACCTCTGATCTGTTGAGGCTTTGTGTCCCAAGGGCTGAGTTTGTAGTGTTTGGTGGTCTGTTTAGAGTGTTAGTTCTCAGAACTCTTAGAGAATTTTGGTTTTCATGTTTCAATCTGAGATATTTAGGAATTTGTGCTCAGGGTGTGTGGACTCTATATGTATTGAGACTTATGGCCCAAGGTTGAAGACGAGAAGGTTGGGTGTCAGTATTCAAGATGTCAGGTCTCTGGATTTTTTACTGTGTCCTAGTATTAGAGTCTGAAGTGTTTGTGGCACAGTGTGCAGGTTGTTTGGTTGCTCAAATCTTTGAGGGTCGATATTTTAATGTTTGAGTCTGGCATACGGGGATCTGTTTTCAGGGTAAGAGGTCTCTGAACTACTGAGGTTCTGTGCCCTATAAGTCTGTAGTTTTGGGGATCTTTTTCAAAGTGTTAGGTCTGAACTCTACAAATCTGGGTTTTGCTTGAGCCTGAGGTTTGGAGAGCTGTGTTCAGGGTATGTGGTTCTTGACTCTTTGAGCCCTAAACTTTCAATCTCAGGTACTCGGTCGGGGGTGGGGGTGGGCCATTGCTCGGTATGTGAAGTCTCTGAACTTTTCATATCTTTTCCTTAAGGTTTTAGCATGAGGTTACTGGGGTCACTGTTCAGGATTTGTGGTCTCTAAATGTTTTTTTGGCTGCAGTGGGTCCGCATTGCTTTGTGTGGGCTTTCTATAGTTGTGACCAGCGGGGGCTACTCTTGGTTGCAGTGCACAGGCTTCTCTTGTTGAGGAGCACAGGCGCAGTAGCTATGGCTTGCGGACTCTGGAGCATGGGCTTAGTTGCTCGGCGGCATGTGGAATCTTCCCAGCTCAGGGATCTAACCCATGTCCCTGTACTGGCAGGTGGATTCTTATCCACTGGACCACCATGGAAGTCCTGTGGTCTCTGCATTTTTAGAGGGTTGGTGTCCCAAAGTTTGAATCTATGATATGTGGGTCTCCGTGTTCAGGATGTAAGTCTCTGAAATAATTGAGTATATTTCCAAGTTTTGAGTCTGAGGTAATGTGGGTTCTTCAAGGTGTAATGACTGAAGTTTTAGGGTCTGTGCCACAAGTCTAAGTTGGGATCTGAGTTCAGGGTGTGAAGTCTGTAAACTCTCTGTGGGTCTATGTGCTGAGATTTGAGTCTCAGTATTTGGGGATTTGTTTTTTAAGGTGTGAGGTTTCTGAACTCCGATCATTTCTGTCTCACAGTTTGAGTCTAAAGTATTTGTGCTCTGTTTTCATGGTGTAAGGTCGTTGAGTTCAATGAGGGATTCTGTTCCAAAATTTGAGCCTTAAGAATTTTGTGGTGTATGTTCAGGGTGTGATGTCTCTGAAGTCTCTAAGGTCTATGTCACCACTCTGTATAAGTCAGAGATATTTAGGTATCTGTTTTCAAGGTTTGCTGTTTCTGCATTCTCTGAGGCTTCGTGTCCCAAGGCATGAAGTGAGGTGATGAGGATCTGTGTTGGATCCTGAGGTATCTCAACTCCTTAAGCATGTCTCAATATTTGAGCTTGAGGGAGTCTGTTCAAGGTGAAGTCTCTGAAGTCTTTGAAGTCTATGCTGTAAAGTTCAAATCTGAGGTACCTATAAGTCATGTTCAGAGTCTGAGGTGTCTAAACTTTTAGTCTTAATCCCAATATTTGAGCCTGAGGTATTGTGGGTCCATATTCAGGGTGTGATGTTTCTGAATTTTTTGGTAGCATGTGTCCCAATAATTGAACCTGAGATATTTGGGGGACCTCTGTTCAGGGTTTGAGGTCTCTGATCTCTTTGAGGGTCTAAAAGTCCCAAGGTTTATATCTGGAGGTCTCTATTCCAATTTCTGAGTCTGAAGTACTTGGGGTCCATATTTAGGATGTGTTTTGTTTAAGTTCATTGAGGTCTGTGTTTTTTTTTTTAATTGGAGAATAATTGCTTTACAATGTTGTGTAAAACATACAACAATGTGAATCAGTCATAATCAACTGTATATCACCTTCCCCTTGAGCCTCTCTCCCTCTCCCATCCCACCTCTCCAAGAGCCTTTATACAGAGTGAAGTAAGTCAGAAAAACAAATACAGTGTATTAATGCATATATATGGAATCTAGGAAAATAGTACTGATGAACCTATTTATAGGGGAGGTCTGTGTTCTAATGTTTGAGTCTGAGGTATGTGGGAATGAGTTTTAGGGTATGAGTGTCTCTGAATTTTTATAAGACTGTTGTTCCAAAATTTTAGCTTGAATTATTTGGTGTCTGTATTAAGGGTATGAAGTCTATGATTTTTAGAGGGCCTTTTTTTCACTTTTTGGCTGGTGCTATTTGTGGGGTGTGTTCAGAGTATGAGTCTCTGCACTTACTGAGGGTTTATATTCCAAGGTTTGAATGTGAGGTATTTGAGGGTCTATGTTTAGTTTCTGAGAGCTCCAATATCTTTGAGGGTCTATATTTTAATATTTGAGTCCAATATATTTGGGGATTTGGGCTTCCCTGGTGGCTCAGATGGTAAAGAATCTTCTTGCAATGCAGGAGACCTGGGTTTGATCCCCGGGTTGGGAAGATCCCCTGGAGAAGGAAATGGCAAACCATTCCAGTATTCTTGCCTGGAGAATTCTATAGACAGAGTAGCCTGGTGGGCTATAGTCCATGGGGTCACAAAGAGTCAGACACAACTGAGTGACTAACACTTTCATTTAGGGTGTGAGGTCTCTGAACTATTGAGGTTCTATGTTCCATGGTATGTGTCTGAAGCATTTTGAGGTCTTTCTCAGTGTGTTAAGGTCTCTGAATTTTGGAGGATCTGGGATTAATGTTTGAGTATGAAGCATCTGTGGTCTGTGTTCAGGGTGTGAAACTTCTAAACTCTTTGAGGGTGTGTCCCAAGGTATGATTTTGATGTATTTAGGGTCCATGTTCAGAATTTCAAGTCTGTGAAATTGCAGAGGTTATGTATTCCAATATTTGGGTTGATATATATATGTGGGTATTTGGGTTAATAATATATGTTGTCTGTGTTCAGGATGTGAGTTCTCTGAACTTTTGGAAGGTCTGAGTCCCAAGGCTTGAATCTGAGATTTTTGTGTATTTGTATTTATGGGGTGAGTCCTCTGGTTTTTTCAAGGGTCAGCATTCCAAGGTTTGCATTTGAAGTATTCGGTTGTCTGTGCTCAACCAGATGTGAGTGAGTCCTCTGAGATGTTTGAGGACCTGTGTTCCAAGTTTTGAATATGAGTTACTTGGGGGTCTGTTTTCGGTGTGTAAAGTCCATGAAATCCCTGTCATCTGTGGTCTAAGGTTTTAAATATTCTGGGCCTGTATTTGGGGTGTGAGATCTCTGAGTTTATTAGTTGTCTGAGTCTCTGGACTGATTGAGTGTGAGGTCTTTGAGCTGCATGGGAGTCTTTCAGACTGTATACAGTTCTGTGTCTAGGATATAAGATCTATTTACTGTTTGGTGGTCTGATTCCAAGGGTGTGAGTTCCATGGCTTTCAGAGGTTTTGAGTTCAGGGTGTAGATTCTCTGAGTTCTTTTCTTGGAGGGGTGGTCTGTATAAAGGGATCTAAACTATAAGGGTGCACTGTGAGTATTTGGTGGTCTGTTTTCCAATGTATGTTGTTTGTGGATCTGCACCCCAAGATATGAGGTATCTAAATATTCAGTGAGTCGGTTCTGCATAATAGGTTTTTGAGATTTTTGGACGTTTGTTCTGAGGGTGTGAGGTCCCTGAGTTCTTCAGTGTTCTGTGTTCAGATCATGAACCCTCTGAGCTGTTCAAATGTCTGTGCCCCAACTATGAGGGGCACAGGGCAGCTTGGATGGAGTGGTATGCTTGGGTAGCTCTCTGAGGTCTTTGGGAATCTGTGTCCAGGATTTTAGGTCTCTGATTTATTGAAGGGTCTTCACCTAGGTTCAGAGGAACTCACTGGGGATCTGTTCTCCAGGTTGTGAGGTCTGGGGATAACTAAGGGCCTATATCTTTAGAGTTAAATGGCCTATCTCTAAGAGTGTATTTGTCCAGATGTGAGGTTTCTGAGCTATTTGGGTGTGTATTTATGACACAGAGTGTGATGTTAGCAGGTTGCTTGAGGGCCTCTTCCAGGATATGAAGATTCTTTACTGTTGGCACTTTCCATACGGTGTGTAAAGTCTGTCAGCTGTTTAGGGACCTGTGTCCAGTCCCAGGTGTGTGGTCTCTGTGATATCTGTGGGTCTGCAGCCTCAATGTGAGGTCTACAGGGGAATCTCCTTCCATAGTGTGAAGTTTCTAAGCTGTTTCTGGGTCCTTATCTCAAAATTTGAGGTCTAGAAGCTGTTTGGGGGTCTAAATTGAGAATGCGAAGTTCTTTGTCTTCAGCTCTTGACTGACAATATAGCTTCATGACAGTCATCTCCTCACTGCTCTGTGACATCTCAGTTGCCTTAACCTCTAAGAACCTACCATCCTCATTTTTCACTCAGAGAATCCACACTCTCCTTAGAGTGATGATTCTGAGAATTAAGCATGAACAAGCTTGTGAAGTCCCAGGCAGACAGCCTCAGGACCTGATTGGTTTTCACCAAAGAGGGTCCCTTAATTATGTTTCCCCTACCCTCACCTCTCTCTTGAATAGATCAGCACCCATAGGTCTGTAGGACAAGTTTTCCTTAGTGTAGGTGAAAGCTCTTCCTTGTCCTTCTGAAGGACATCTGTGTTTTCTCAGCAGGTGGTTTTCCCTCTCCACCCTGTCCTGGCCTACATCCATCCATTCACTCATCTGGGGATAGCCCATGCCCTCTTCTGATCATTCCAGTGGCCCAGTCAGGGTAGGAATAAGGGTGTCCAGTGGACTAAAGAACAGTCCTGGGCTGGGGCCTGAGCAGGGATTTATGTGAGGATTTTCATAGTCTTGTAGCATGACCTGGGGTTCTTTTGTTTCATCAGGTTGATGTTAGAGCTAAAATAATGACAATAATTTGGATAGGTAATAAACTTATACATACATTGTATAAAACACACATGTACCTATACTGGAAAAAATATTAATTCAAAAAGATACATTCACCCCTATGTTCATAGCAACACTATTCACAATAGCCAGGACATGGAAAAAACCTAAATGTCCATGAACAGATGAATGGATAAAGATGTGGCACAAATCAATATATACAATGAAATAGCCACAAAAAAGAATGAAATAACGCCATTTGCAGCAACATGGATGCAACCAAATATTATCATACTAAGTGAAGTAAGTCAGAAAGAAAAAGAAATACCATATGATACCACATATGTGGAATCTAAAATATGACACAAACTCATTTACGAAATAGAGATTCACACACATAGAGAACAGGCTTGTGTTTGCCAAAGAGGAGAGGTGTGGGGGAGGTATGGACTGGGAGTTTGGGATTAGCAGATGCAAATTATTATATAAAGGATGGATAACAACAAGTTCCTACTGTATAGCACAGGGAACTACATTCAATGTCCTGTGATAAACCATAACAGAAAAGAATATGAAAAATGTATGTATACATATTAATATATATGTATAACTGAATCACTTTGCTGTATAGCAGAAGTTAACACACTATACTTCAATAAAATAAATTTTTAAAAAGCACAAATGCATCAAAAGAGAGGATAGTAAAAATAAGCTTTCTTTCCCTGACTGGTGTTAATGGCAACCAGTTTCTTGTGGTTTCTCTTCTGAGATGGCCTCTGCACACACTAGGGTGTGCTTACACATGTTACCACCCACTCCCACTCTACTTTGTCCCCAAGTAGACTGTCCTTTGGTTTCATTTAACAATGAATGAGGATTGTGCCCCAACAGCCCCCAGCAATGCCTTGGAGACTGTCTCAAAAGCCCACATGATAATCTCTGCCCACTGGCCCCCACACTGTGAAGATGAAAATATATCATTTGTTTGTCATGCCCTATGCCTGAACAAGTAGGTTATCTCCTATCTTCTGTGACAATGAGAGTAATCAGATTAATATCATTGTTGAGTTTTGGTCTGAGAGGGGACTCTTTGAGCCCAGGGTCTTTTGTGGAAACGCAGCCATGTGAGGTCATGAAAGCAGGCCCAACTCTGATGCCAGGAGACTTCAAGATGATAAGAGCATGACAGGAAAGTTTGGGGGTGCTCTCTGAATTTGGCTGAATGCCAGACTGGTCAGGGCAGGGAGAGAAAACCTTCCAGGCTCTCAGGGACAAGGGGCTTGTGTTGGGTCTCTCAGAAGGTGGGGGTGATCCAAGTAAACCACACCTCCCCAATTCCTATAGATGTTATTCCTGGCTTATAACAGTAGAGACCCCTAGACCTGGGACCTGTCCCACACAAAGGTAGGACATTGAGTGACAAGACATTACTATTCTTGGAGGAGTTGGTGAGGACTCAGGTAAACTGGGAGGCCCTCTCCATGCAGCCCCCAGGGGCTGGCTCTTCGGGGAGGGTCACCCTGTGAGGAAGTCTGTGTCTCAGAACATGCTGGCCAGAGAGGGTTTATGTGGGTGTCCACGTCTGTCCATACCCCCAGCCATGCCTCCTTTCCCATTTGCCTGCCATAGCCTGTGCCAGTCCCCAGGTCTAGAGTTCCATAGAGCAGCGATTCTCTGGGGCCTTCCTCACAGTTCCCCAGTCCCCAAAGGTTTTAATGGACCCAGTCCTGGCCTCTGGGTCTCATTATTCCCATCTCTAGAGCAGGCACAAGCCACCAATGGGTCTCACCCATGTCTGCCCTCCTTCTCCACTCAGGTTTAGGCCCTGGACTTCTGAGATAATCCCTGATCTCAAGTGATGTGGTTCATGTTCTTACTGGAAAAGGGCCAGACAAGTCCTCCTCTAGTGGGTCATCCTACAGAAACTCATCTTTGTTGGCTGGCCCTAAAACACCTGGCCTTTATCTAGGGCTGAGAGTAGAAGGGAGGTGGGAAAATAAAACATGCTTAAGGGGACAGTAAGGGATGATGTGAGATACTGTATATTTTATTTGGGGTGATCATGAAGAGACTCTAGGGTGAGGTTTGGTTTAAACAGGAACCCCCTCCCCCACCAAAGACTAAGCAATGAGCCAAGTGCAGGGTTGTGTGGACTAGACACTGGGCCCAGGCAGCGCAAAGGCTCTGAAGCTTGACTGCCTTGGGGCAGGAATACTGGATTCCTCTTTTGGCTCCAGACTTGAGTCCTATGTATGCAAGGGGCTCTGAACCACATGAAAACTTGGCCTTTGATTTCAACAAAACATTCAGGGTTCAGGAAAATTCATTTCCAGGTGCTGGAATAGCAAAACAGCAACCGACAGTCAGTCCAGGGTGTGTGAGGGTTGATGTGCATAGAGGACTCCATTGAGTTACCGGAAAGGGAGCTGCAGATGTGGGGGACACAGGGAGGAAACAATCCACTGGGGGGAGGGACTGCACTGGATCTGTAAACTGTAGGTCAGAGAGCAGGGGAGTTAACACTATCCCTGATGGGGATGGGAATCTGATAACCCCATCCTCCCAGACTCCATGTGGGCTCTGGGCAGACACTCACTTTCCAGTTTTTTTTTTTTTTAATTATTTTATTCAAGTATAGTTGACTTACAATGCTGCATTAATTTCTGCTGTATGACAAAATGATTCAGTTATATATATATATATACACATCATTTTTAATATTTTTTCTACTATCATAGAATATTGAATATAGTTCCTTGTGTTATACAGTAGGACCTTGTTGTTTAGCCCACTCTCCAGCTTTGGTGTCCTCTTTCTCTGTGGCCTCCATCATGGATCTCAGTACCCATGGTCCTGTTTGTCTACTTTGAATTGGCCTGAAGACTGAGTCCTTGGGAAGACATTGGCCCTGGAATGAGTGGAACAGGAATCAAGATCCTTCCTGGGCTCTGATTGATCCTAAAGAACTTCCACGTCCCAGTTCTGCCCAGTTGCAGGGGATTTNACCCCACCCCCACGTCTCACCCTTTCCTTCAACTGGTATGCTTTCATTGGCTACTGATTCGGCGCAGGTGCCTTGGTTGCTGCGCCAGCTGTCAGCACTAAGGAGGTGAGGCTTCAGCACAGGAGTATGATGAGAGCTAGAACCTATCTTGGAGTATTTGTGATCTTCTATAAATGACATTATACCAGACTCTTCCCTGCCCTCTTCTCCCTGAAGGGATTGGCTTGTTCAGTCAACTGTATCCGCACTCTAGTGACAGGGACTGACCTGTGTGAGCTCCTGTAGTTTTGTTTCCCATTGACCTCTAATCTCAGTCAGAGGCACAGCAGGCACCTCTGACCCCAGTCAGTCATCCCTGAAGTGCATTCATGCATTCAACCATTCTTTTCTTTACTCAAAACTAAAATTGGATTTATTTTCTGGAAGAACTCCACAGAAGTCACTTCATTAAACAGGAATCCTGTCCTGGTGGGATAAGCACGGAAGGTAGCCCAGGGTTCTTATCCCAGGACACAGAGCCAAGGGAAGTGAGCTTGTAACAGCTGAGTGGATGTGAGTGGGGGATGTGAGAGTGTGAGGGACAGGGCAACAGGGATGAGGAGGGGAAGAAGCAATAAAGGCAGAAAGAGAAGTCAAGAGACATCAGAATAAAAGCTCAGACTCATTGATGTTTAATATGTTTATTATTAAGGGATGTGTTTAGCAATGCATAGCAAAAGCCTACAAGGAAATAAAGGGGATCAGTGTTATGTTACCCTGAAATATGCTGCTTTGGTATGAGAATTATTTTGAACTGAAAGGAATCTGAGTTTCTGAAATCTCCTATCTGCTTCAAATCAGAGCCTTGCTAAAGAACTCAAAAGAACTCTGTGGTAATAAATACCCTCCTTAGAAGCAACTTTTATCTTCTCTGGGAGAAGTCCACATCCAAACATTGTCACAAGACTATTATATCTCCCATCTATTCTCCTAAGGGCCCATTTATCGTTCCAAAAAGTCATTTGTTTTTCCGAAAGTTCCCTTTCTCCATCTCCCTTTCCCCTCCTAAGTTAGGTATACAGACTCCAAATTCTAACTGCCACCTTTGAGTTACTCATCGTTGAGTGCTCCCACGGGTTTTGGATGGAGGTGTTAATAGCTTCTGTTTGCTTTTTCTTGTTAATAGTCTGTCTTTTGCCAGTCTAATTTGCAGGGGTCCAGGTGAAGAACCTAAGAGAGGGAAGAGAAAAAGTTTTCCTTCTCCCACAGAAACTACACCATATATTACATGGTATTCTTGAGTGTGAAACTCTGGATAGTTTTCCAGAAACAATTTTTCCCCGTTTCACGACTTCCTTGTATTTTCTTAGTTTACATTAATTATCCTTTGTTCTGTTTACAATTAAAAAAACTATTTTTTTCTTTAAGGTTCATTCTCCTAGCCCTCTAAATATTTCAGGGTAGCAAATTGTTTTGACATCTTTGTCAGGTTAGAAATCAGTGAGTGACCGGGGTAATATTAACATAAAAAAAAAAAGAAAGATTTTAGATGCAATACTGACTGCTGGTGGGATAAGGATTGCAGAGGGGATAGAAGGTCAGCAAAAGCCTGTTGAGTGTTCTGGAAAATGCCAGGGCAATATAGGCAAAACACAAGTCCCTAAGGAGAGGCTGAACACTGTCAAGATAAGTGTCTTTATCAAGGATTCCTAGACTTTTCCCCAGCTTGGGGTCTAGGGGCTCATTTGATAAGGCTGTGGTACACATAAGGCACTACTGCTTGTGAGCAACACTGAGATCAACAAGCCTCACCCAGAGCACTTTTTACTTTCTGGGTAATGCTGAGAACGTGATCACTTGGATCATTTTTCTTGATTTCTAGAAGGATATAGATTGAGAAAGGAAAAATAGGAAATCAATATGTAGTGAAATAGACCCAGTTCTCCTTCCAGTATCAGTAAAGCCATAAGTAGAAAGTGAAATATGATACCGGTTGTTGTAGCAATGAGTTATCAATGATAGGATTTTATTTGATCACTCTAAAGAGAAACATGGAAGTGAATACAAATGTGAGAAAACAACACATTTAGGGGAAAACAAACTAAAACAAACTTAGCAGACTACTAAACTATTTTGGCAAAGGGAGAGAGAGTAACAGATACTTTGGACTAAGTGGAAGCAGTGGGCATGAAAAGAGGTAGGTCTTTTGACAGGTATTTTGAAAGTGAAATGGACAGACCTCAGCAAGCATTTGGACTTGGGTTGAAGGAGAGGGAGGTGTACAACGCTGAGACCAGGTTTCTGTGTTGGGTAATAAGATGGGTGATGGTGCCTTTTGTTGATATGGAGAATACTACACGAGAACTATTTTGTAAAGAACTCCAAATAAGAATTTTTCTCAAAGGACTTATGGTCTAAATGGAAGTTGAGATGAAGGATTTCTTTCATGTAACCTATAGTTACAAATGTAACCTATAGTTACATTTCCCTGTGAGTTTGCGACCCTGCTCCTCTACATTCCTAAAATCCCCAATCTCACACAGCCCTGCAGTGCCAGTATTGTTTTTAGCATATGCCTCTCCCTTATAAATAAACACACAGGTAACACATGAATATGGCCTAATGCAAAAGCTTCAAATAATATCTAAGTATATGGACCACAATGGATCATCATAACCTACTCCATTCTTCCTCACCTCACAGGTGAAAACTGGGTCAGTTACGGTTGTTTCACTCTACATATTTTTTCTCTGCACTCGTATATCACACATGCACACACATACACACAAGGTCCCAGTATGAGCATTACTGACGAGTACCCCAATAATAATCTGTCATGAAGAAATCCTCCCAGCTAGTGCAGCTCTGTCCTTCTCACTCTGTTCTGCATGTCACTTGTGCTCCATGGTATAGTATGAAGCTCCACCATTCATTTACCCTCCAAGTGCACTGGCTATTAATAGACATTTAACGTTTTTACAGGTTTTTTCCTCCTTTGGTCTTGGGCACACAGCTCTGAGTGTGTGTGAGCATTTATTATACATTCTTAGAAGCAGGATTTCTTGGTCAAAGAGCTCAATCATTCAGTATACCCTTCAGTTCAGTTCAGTTCAGTCACTCAGTCGTGTCCAACTCTTTGTGACCCCATGAATTGCAGCACGCCAGGCCTCCCCGTCCATCACCATCTCCCGGAGTTCACTCAGACTCACGTTCATCCAGTCCGTGATGCCATCCAGCCATCTCATCCTCTGTCGTCCCCTTCTCCTCCTGCCCCCAATCCCTCCCAGCATCAGAATCTTTTCCAATGAGTCAACTCTTCGCATGAGGTGGCCAAAGTATTGGAGTTTCAGCTTTAGCATCATTCCTTCCAAAGAAATCCCAGGGCCGATCTCCTTGCAGTCCAAGGGACTCTCAAGAGTCTTCTCCAACACCACAGTTCGAAAGCATCAATTCTTCGGTGCTCAGCCCTCTTCACAGTTCAAATCTCACATTCATACATGACCACAGGAAAAACCACAGCCTTGACTAGACGGACCTTAGTCGGCAAAGTAATGGCTCTGCTTNGTATTCCCATCTCTTTCAGAATTTTCCACAGTTTATTGTGATCCACACAGTCAAAGGCTTTGGCATAGTCAATAAAGCAGAAGTAGATGTTTTTCTGGAACTCTCTTGCTTTTTCCATACTGAGCACCTACTGTATGGATAGAGATTGTTCTAGGATTAGGGAAACATCAGTGAACAAAACAGACAAATATCTCTAAGGGTGGAGTGACCATTTTTTAATTTTGATGGCTGCTGCCACATTGTTGTCTCTGGGAAGTGAATGCCTCTTTACTACTATTCTAAATACCAATCCAAGTTCGAGGTTTCTGCAGTAGATAAAAAATATTCAGATAATCCAAAAGAAGGCAGGGGAAGGGGAAGAGAATAGATAAACAAGCAAACAAAACAAAACCAAGAGGGGACAAACAGAACAACCTCCTTTCCTGATAATCTAATAGCCCTAAAAACAACCATGTCAATTATTTCATTAAATGTTAGTGATATAAACAATTCAGTTAAAATATAGAGGTACACAGAATAGATACAAAGTCCCT
>SJYQ01012799.1:0-39281 GCA_006410935.1 Redunca redunca | reverse complement strand
TCTAATCATAAAGCTTCAATATACATGAAGCAAAAATTGACAAAAAATTTCATAGTAGGAAATTTTAATACTTTCTTCAGTTGATAGAATGACTGGATGAAAACAAAATCAGTACAGACACAGAAGGTTTGAATACCACTATCAACCACCTAGACCTATTTGACTTCTATAAATGTCCACCCAACAATTGCAGAATATATACTTCAAGAGCACACTGTACATTTCATCTCGATAGACCACAGACTGAACTTTAAAGCATATCTCAATAAATCTTAAAGGACCAAGCAAGATCATACAGATTGTATGATTACAGTTGAGTTATATTACAAATCAATTATAATGTGATATACTGAAAATTCCCAAATATCTGGAAGTCACACATCATACTTTTAAATGATTCAGGGATCAAAGGTGAAATCACAAGAGAAATCACAAAATATTTTCAGCCAAATGACAAAGTAGAACAGATAAAAGTTCATGGAATTGAACTAAAGGAATGCTTAGAGGGTGATTTAAAGCTTTAAATGATAACATTAGGAAAGAAGCACATAAAATCAATGACGCAAGGTTTCCTCTTAAGAAGCTAGAAAAGAAAGAGCAAAGCTAATACCTGGTAAGTTGAAGGAAGGAAATAATGAAGACCAGAAATCAGTTGCATTGAAAATAGACAGTAGAGAAGATTAACAAAGCCAAAATTCCAATCTTAGAAAAGATAAAACTGAAAAACCTCTTGAACAAGAGAGGAAACAAATCAATGATATCAGGAACATACATGCGGTTATCAACAGGGATACTACAGACATTAAAAGGATAATAAGAAAACAGAATGAATAATTTTCAGCCAACAAATTTGACAACATAGATAGAATGGGTGGAGGGAGAAGTCGAACTGTGATGCAGGTCCAATTACTGCCACAGTGGTCTCCTTGGAGAGTTCTTGAATGACCCATCAGAGTTATCCCAGGTTGGGTCTAGATGGTCACACCTTTATACCCCCTTACTGATCAGACATTAAATGTGGGCCACCTGGGAAAAGAGTGTGACCTTGAGTGAAGCAGGTCTCTGCAGCTGAGACAATCCCTGAAGAGGCTGACAGCTGTCTGCCAAAAGCAGCTGAGGAGCTAAGCCCTGCTCTGGGAGGGGGATCTGGGTGATGCATCACAGTGTCCATCACAGACCTTTTAAGAAACACTTCTTTTCAAACTAGATCAAGACTGCCAGTGACACGATAGAGTGGACTGAAGTGAAGAGGATTAAAGGCATGATGACTTATTAGAAAAATGGGTGAAAAAAATAACAGCATTAATATCTACCACCCATTGTGGGTCAGGCACCATGGTATGCATCAAAAGATACTGAGAGAAGATATCCCTGTTCCTGCCCTCAGTGGGAGGAGGCACAGCAGACAGCATGAAATGAAGTCTCACGTGAAATATGTGTTACGATAATGCCACCAGAGTGAAGAAGCAATTCAGTCTGCTTTGGCTAGAGGTGGGGTGTGTGTGTATATGTGAGTGGGGTGGTTTTCCAGAAAAGCTTTAGGTAACATTTTCTAGCATCTATAAGACCAAGGTTTTGTACAGAATGTGGCATTTGAGGTGTTCTTTAAACATAGTCCTGAGTTTTTAAAATGCACTCAGAGTTAAGAGTATAATTTGGTTTGGAAAAATATGATATACACAAGAGGTCTTCTAAAACAACTGCTAATGGAAGACATATCCGTGTTACTGTAAACAATATATTTTTCCCAGAAACACTTTTCCTGTCAATTATGTGCTGAATTTTAAAAAACAACCATTACAATAGCTTCAGGACAAACATTTTCTTTTCTTGGAAGATATACTGGAAATCTATAACAAGCAAAGATATTTTAATTTATAGACCCTACATTGGAAATGTGCTTATGATATTTAAAAAATGAAGTTCCTTCTACACCTTCGCTCTCAATAGGAGATGGCACTTCATTTAGTTATCTCAGATACAAATCTTGGAACAAAGAACCCCAAAGAATTCAGAGATCTCATTCCTGAAAACAGATCCCCTCACATTCAACCCCATGTTCAAGCCACAAATATCAAAGACTCTATCTTAAAACACAAATACTCAATAAGTTTAAAGACCTCATATCTTGACATGAACTCCCAAATACCTCAGATTAGAAACTTAGAAGACAGACACCCAAAGACACCTCACATGGTAAATTTAGACTCCAAAAACCTCAGAACCAAACTTGGGGCAAAACCCCTGAAAGCGTTCAGATAACTCCTACATTGAATTACTTCATACCCAAACCTTGGAACATAGACTGTCAAAGACTTCAGACCACACATCCTGAATATAAAACCCCAAATACCTCAGACTCAATCCTGGTGTACAGATCCTCTAAAAGTTCAGAGATTCACCTTCAACAGAGTCTTTAAATACCTCAGACTCAAATCTTAGAAGGGGCTTTAAATGAGGTCATAAACCTTATTTCCTAAAAACAGATCCCCAATTACCTCAGAAGCAATTCTTGGAACACAGAATCCAAAAGAGCTCAGAAAATTCACATTCAATATACAACCCCTACATGGAACAACAGACTGGTTTCAAATAGGAAAAGGAGTACATCAAGGCTGTATATTGTCACCCTGCTTATTTAACTTATATGTAGAGTACATCATGAGAAACACTGGACTGGAAGAAACANGAACTTTGAGACACACACCATCAGAGATTTCAGTGTATCTCCCAATCTGAACACAGATTTCCAAATACCTCAGAATCAAACTTTGTTTTTTTAATTAAAAAAAATTATTTCTTTTAAACTGGAAGATAACTGCTTTGCAATATTGTATTGGTTTCTGTCATACATCAACATGAATCAGCCATAGGTATACATATTTCCTTTCCCTCTTGAACCTCCCTCCCACTTCCCACCCCTCTAGGTTGTCACAGAGCACTGGGTTTGAGCTCCCTACCTCATACAGAAAATTCCCACTGGTTATTTATTTCACATATGGTAATGCATATGTTTCAGTGCTACTCTCTCAACTTGTCCCACCCTCTCCTTTGGAATACAGACTCTCAAAGATATCAGAGCCCTCATGCCTTGAGTGCAGACTCAACAAATACCTTAGACTCAAACCTGGGACAGAGATCCTCTGAAAGTTGTGAGAGTAATACTCTGAACACAGTTCCAAAATATCTCAGGTTTAAATCTTGGAAAGGGCCCTAAATGAGTTCAGAAAACTCNAACAGACTGGGGTTGAGAGGTGCGGGGGAGCCATCAGAATGGACTTGATTGGTGCGGGCTCCACTGAACTCGGGAATTGTTCTTGACTCTCTGGTTTCACTTTCTGTTCTTACAGTGTTGTAGTTATTCTCCGGGGGAAACAGTAACTGTGTGCGGTGCTTGTTACTTGCAGGCCAGAGCAGTTACTGAAACGATCAGCTAAGTGAGAGCAAGTAGAGCTGAAGGCTTTTCAGGCTTCCGTTTTCTCCACGTTGAGGAAAAGTTGTAAATAAGACACAAAAAGCAAAAAAAAAAAACCAGCACACAAACCCTTACTCATGGTGGGCTTTTTTAAGCCAAGTCCAGGAAATTGGCTGTTGGGATCAGGAACTCTTTGTCATGAAAGAAGATGAAACTATGCCGGCCGGGAATGCCCGCTCTGGGGGCTCTTCTGACAACTGGGACTGGCCTGAAATGCCCCCCAGAGAATCCTGCGGTGTGGGGTACCCTGAAGACAGCAAAACCCGCTGTCTCTGGGGGCGCTCAGGGACCTGGCCTTCTGACTTCTTTCTTCTGCTGCTGACTTCACCTACACGGTGAAGCAGTGTTACCTGGAAACCATGTTTTAAAATCTAAATCTAGCATCTATTTAGTCACTCAGTCCTGTCTGACTCTTTACGACCCCATAGACTGAAGCCCGCCATACTCTTCTGTCCATGGGATTCTCCAGGCAAGAATGCTGGAGTGGGTTGCCCTTTCCTTCTGCAGGGAATCTTCCAGACCCAGGGATCAAAGCAGATTCTTTACTGTCTGAGTCACCAGGGAAGCCCCAAATCTAAATAACGTCAATCAAGAATGAGTTCAGTTAAATATGAATTCAGATGTTTGACTGGAGATAACTCTTGGATGCTGAAGTCTGAGAGCCTTCTCAAATATGCAGGCTGGCTTTTGGGGTCATCTGTTCATTTCCCACATCCCTATACTTACATGTACCATCTTCCCTGGAAGAGGAAGCTTCAGGGTTCCCTGTTTAGATCGTTGTCGCCTGATTGTGCAGCCCCTTATGGGTGGACATAAGTGATTGATGCACATACTTCATACAGTCATGGTACCCGTGGATTAAGAAAAAACTACCAGCAGTTTAATTTAAGCACCTCAGGGGGAACTGGCTAGAGTTTGTTATACTTGCAGAAATGCTGTTGCTTCCCACTCTGGACAGTAAATCGGTGGCATATTTGGCTGTCTTCTTTTTTGCCAAGTTTTTTTCTTGGCAGCTAATTTCAGACTTAAAAGTTGCAAAAATACCTACAAAGAATTTTCCTATTTTCCCAACCTCTGGAGAGAAACTTGCCAACCTGAAGTCTCATCACTTCTGAATCCTTGAATGTATCTATCCTACAAACAAGGAGGACCTCTCCACGCGACCATCAGATTCAGGAAATGGGCACGAGAACTTTCTAACCCACAGATCCCGTTCAGATTTGCTAGTTGTCTCAATAATGTCCCTCGTAGCAAAAAAAAAAGGAAAAATCCTATCCAGGTTCAGGTGTCGTGCTTTTGCCATCTTTCCTAAGCGTCCATGAACTTGAGATTTTTGATGATTACAAGCCAGTTATCTTACACAGCATCTGTCAGTGTGAGTTTGTTGGCGGTTTCCTCGGGATTAAATTCAGAAGATGCATTTCTGCAAGAAAAACGTGATGCTCTGTTCTTTTTGCCTCTTCTCCGATGGCGTATGTCTTTGACTTGTTCCTTTATTAGTGATATGCATTTGATCATTTGAGTAAGGAGATTATCTGTCAGCCTTCTCCACTGTAAAGTTACTTTTCCCCCTGTAATACAGAATATTTTGTGCGAGGCACTTTGAGACTGTAGAAGTGTCCTTTTCTCATCAGCCTTTCACCCACTGGTTTTCACTTGTGTCTAGGCTGAGTAATTACTACTTGGATTGCTGCCAAACAGCAATCTAGTTCCATCATCTTTCCGTGGTTGCTGGTTGGCACTGTGCTTTGCAGAAAAGCCTTCTCTTCTCCCTATTAAGTTTTTTGTAGATCCCTGTTTCATCCAGTGGGCTATAACACAATTTTATCATTATTTCAGTGCTCCAGTTGTCTCAGATTTGGCCAGTGGGAGCCCCTTTAGGTTGGCTACTATATTTTTTCGATGTGCTCCCAGTGTTCTTTGATCATTTCCTTACTCTCTGGCTTCCAGGATGGCTCAAGCTCATCTTTAGCTTTCCCTGATTGAGCCCTGGAATCGACCATTTTCCCAAGAAGCCTCAATGCCCTGCCCAGTTGTGGTGGATGCAGAAGCCCCCGGGGCCACCCCTGGTCTCCACCTTGCCCAAGGATTGTCATGCTGCCCCAGGGTCCCAGTGGCAGCCAGACCTCATCTTGGCCTCCATCCTTAATAAGTGAGGACAGTGCTAGGCCCAGCAGAGATCGTAGTCACTTATTCAGATGTTCCCAGTCAAATGTATTAGCTGAGTCAGACAAGACTGCTTATCTTTAGTAGCCAGATATTTATCAGGAGCTGCCATATCAACGAGAACAAAATGAGCCTTGTGGTAATAGTCGAATCTGCATTGGTCAGGGGAAGCTTTTTTGGAAGGGTAGATTTAAAAGTGGCCCCTGAATTTCCAGAGAGAAGTGAGCTGGTATGTAGAGTGTGGAGGACACTCAGGGTGCTGAGAGACTGAAGCTGTTTGGAGTGGAGTTTGTGGGCTGGGGTGTTGGCACTCTTTAGAGGTCCTGAAACTAGAAGTGAAGGGGAAGCAGAAGGCCTCGTGGGCAAGCGATTGCTCTTCATGCACGCTGACGGCTGTGGAAATTGACAAATACCCACAATGCCTAGCACTTCCGTGGTTTTCAGTACCTTACAAAAGTGTTCCTGTGAAATCAACTCTGAGATGGTGGAGCAGTGGCTTCCATGGGGTTTGTCTGTGTTCCGGAAATAGTTCCCTGGGTTAATCAGTAACCGGCAGGGCAAGGCACGGCACGCTTCCCTCCCTTCCTGCTTTCATCAGACCCCTCCAGGTCCCAGGTGGCCCATGCTCAGGCCAGGTGACCCTGCTTTACGGCAGAGGCAGAAACTAAAATGAAACCACTGGAAAATACACCCAGTGATTCAAGTTTCAAAAAAAAAAAGTTTATTTCCTGTTGCTTCTTAAAGAAGAGATGGAGGTGTAAAGGGGTGGAGAGTGGAAAAATATTTTTATTTTGGAGTATGGGAGTGGGGAAATGCTGTTTTCCTTACAAATTACAAAAATAAAGCCGGGCTGGACAGGATATGCAGTCCCTGTAGCTGATTTCCACCCGCCTGGAAGGTACTAAAAGGGGCAGGAAGTGTGAATTGAAGGGGGTGGAGCTGGGTAATGAGGCTGCGATGCTTTTGACTCTTCAGGTCAGGCGAGTGCAGCCTCACCAGAGCTCTGCGCCAGCAAGGGCTCCCTGGGCGGGCACTGGGTCGAACTGGGAGGCACTGGGATCTCAATGCCTCTTTATGTGGTTCCCAGTTTGGCCTCATAGTCCACAAGCTAAGTGAGGGCCTAAGACTCCTTCTGTTTATTTATTTATTTTTAATTTTTCAATTTACTTTTTCATTGGAGTGTAATTGCTTTACAATGTTGTGTTCTTTTCTGCTGTAAAAACAGCATGAATCAGTTATATATGTACACATATCCTTTCTCCCTCTCACCCCGCAGCCCCCCATCTCAGGCCTCTAGGTCATCACAGAGCACCAGCTGAGCTCCCTGTGCTATATAAGCAGCTTCCTGCTAGCTCGCTGGCTTTGCACATGGTGCTTTATATATGGCAGAGCTACTCTCTCAGTTCATCCCACCCTCTCCTTCCCCCACTATGCCTTTCTGTTTGAATCGGGAGCTCTCCCACCTTCTGTGAGCGTGGACAAGTTGCTTGACCTTACGTGCCTCAGTTGCTTCATCTATCAAATGGGCATTTTAGTAGCAACTGCCTTCTAAGGTTGCTGTGAATCAAGTGAAATAATGCCCCTGACCAGCTTAGAACCTGCTGTAGTGTTGGGATTGCTGCCATGTGGCATGGGATACTTGGGGCAAGCCCTGTGTTCAAGGGCTCGCAGGTCTAGGCGGAGGTAAGGATGACTCACAAAAGCTCACCACTTACCAGCAGGGTTGCCTCCCCAAAGATGATTCAGCTTGCGGAGGGTGAGTCAGGCCTTTTCAAACCGACCTGAGTGAAAATTGAGAGTAACAGTGTCTCAGTGTCAGGTGGATAGCCTGCCTTAGCAGGAAACCCACAGGGGTGTCTCTTGCAGACACTTTGTTTTTTTCCTGGCACTGGACCACTCACAGTGACTTGGAAAGACTAGAGCTGGCCTTGAAACTATGTGTCTGTCTTTGGGAACAAATGGTTCTACCTTCACCCAGGCACATCCCAGGTGTTCAGTAACCACTCATGGCCAGTGGTTACCTTGTTAGACTGTTTGAATACTGTTTGCTTTTGTCCCTTAGTGACTCTTTGTGACCCCGTGGAGGATAGCCGGTCAGGCTCTCCTGTCTGTAGGATCTCCCAGGCAAGAATACTAGAGTGGGTTGCCGTTTCCTACTCCAGGGGATCTTTCTGACCCAGGGATGTCTCCTGCATTGCAGGTGAATTCTTTACTTCTGAGCCACCAGGGAAGCCCCAGGACATTGGTACCACATGTTAACATGTGTAGCAATGTTAACAGAAGTTTATCTCGGTGGAGTAAGGCAAAATGCAGCCATGACTGTAAGACAGCATAGGATACATGATAGAGGCAGTGTATACTATGGATTTAAGGGCAGTTTTGAATTCGCCAGTGTGGGCTTTGTGGAGATGGCATTTGAACAATCTGTAAAGGGGTGCCTGACTATTACCAGGCAAGACTTTTCTCCTGGGCTCTGGCGTCACGTATCCAATTGCCCATCTGGCATCTCTTATGAGATATCCCAAAGATATCTTAAATTCAATAGATGTGAAACCAACTTCAGTATTTTTCTTCTCTCTCTCTCTCAAGAAGTATAGCTGATTTACAATATTATGTTACTTTCAGGTGTACTGTACAGTGATTCCGTTATACATATATATAGTTATGTATACATAGATATGTGCATATTAAGTCTTTTCTATTATAGCTTATTACAAGATAGTGAGTATAGTTCCCTGTGCTATATAGGAAATCCTTGTTTACTTTATATACAGTAATGTGTATCTGTTAAGCCCAAACTCCTAATATCCTCACCCCCGCAACTGACCTTTTCCACTTTGGGAACTGTAAGTTTGTTTTCTACATGTGTCTGTCTATTTCTGTTTTGTAAATAAGTTCATTTGTATCATTTCGTTTTAGATCCCACACATTAGTGCTATCATACGGTATTTGTCTCTCTCTGACTTAACTTCGCCTAGAATGGTCATCTCTAGGCCACTGGCAGCTTCACGGATGGACCCAGAGATGATCATACTAAGTATTTCTCCTCTTAAATCTTCCACATTCCCTGTTGCAGAGTGACATTACCACCCACTTGGTCTGAAGAAGGATGAAAGGAGGTCATAGAGCAGTCTGAAGAGGGAAGGGAGTCAGACATTCAGAAAGAAGAGTGGTGCCCTCTGTTTTTCTCTCTGGGGTGGGAGGCAAAATCATTTACTGAGATCAATGAGTGTGGAAGTGAGGGTAGAAAAATCTGAAAGTGCTCCCGTGGAGAATGAGAAACGCTGATGGAGAAGGAACAACAAAAAAGTTCTGGTGAAGTGATAAACCATAAATCTATAATGGTATTATTATTAGTATGACTGGGTACCATTCGGCCAGGGGCTTCCCAGGAGGCTCAGTGGTGAAGAATCCGCCTGCCAAGCAGGAGACGTGAGTTCGATCCCTGGGTCAGGAAGTTGCCCTGGAGGAAGAAACGGCAGCCCACTCCAGCATTCTTGCCTGGAGAATCTCAGGGACAGAGGAGCCTGGCAGGCTGTAGTCCATGGAGTCTCAAAAGAGTCTGACACAACTTAGCGACTAAACAGCAACTATTCAGCCCAGTCCTGAATTTTTGCCCCGTGAGCAAACAAGAAGAGGGAGGCGGTGAGACCTGTCTGCAGTGAAGTGGTTGGGAGCTCTGTCTGGGAAGGAGTGGGCCCCGAGAGTGGACATACTTGGGAGATGGAGCAGGGATGCGGAGCATGGTGGGCGGAGGTGGACCCTCTCGTGGGGGGGCAGCGCACGTCTGCACAGACGTGCCGTGTGGCATGGATGTTCAAGGCTTCCTCCCTGGGTGGAGACCTTCTGTTCTTTTTTGGCTACATTGAGAACTGTTTTGTAGAATGACCGTTGGCTCACCTGCAGTACTGAAAACCAGAGATATTTTGGTGTCTTTCGAGCACGTGTGTGGGAGCCGTAAGTCAATTTCTCTGTCAGCTTATGGTTGTGATTCAGAGGCTAAATCTCCCTGTTTCGGGTGCCAGGGTAGTTTGTGGTCAGAAACAGGGAGATTTTTGTAAAGGGGCTCTGATAATGTCTTCTCAAAGGGTATAGAAAACATGCCTAATAAGAAATTTGTGGGTGTGCAGTGGGTGAATATGCAAAACAGTAGTTTGGATAATTCTCAGTATGGGAAACTGGCTCTGTGGTACTTAGAGGTATTTAGACTTTTAATTCCATATGCAGTTGTATTCCATTGATGAGGAAATCTGTTCACCATTGGCCTCCCTGTTTTCCCATGACTCAGTTGTTTACTAACCATATGAAATCTGAAAGGCCGTTTGCTAATGATTCTAAGTGTATGTATTACTACATACACTGACCTGCATATAAGGTATCCTAAGATAATAAAAAATAACTGATTCTTGACTCACAGACTTAGAAAATGAACTTATTGTTGCCGTGGGGTGGAGGGGTGGGGGGAAGGGATAGTTAGGGAGTTTGTGATGGACAGGTATACATTGCTGTATTTAAAATAGATAACCAGCAAGGACCTACTGTATAATGCATGAAACTCTGCTCAGTGTTATGTGGCAGAGGTATTAGCTGTGTGTTATTAGCATTGGTATCTCGTTCTTAGTAAAGACTTGAACCAATGTGATAGGGCTAAAGATGATGATGATAACAGTCATGGTGATGGTGATTTTTAATTTTCAACTCCAACTTCCTCTAAGTTCACATAATTTTGAACTGAAATTCTTGTTTTTTTCAAAAAGGTACATAAAAGTCAATATGAGGAGCATAGGATGTCATGTAAGAGGAACTTACATTTTGGGAAGGACTACTGTCTATCTAGGAGAAATCACCACTAAACATTGCTATATTATATTCCTGCGAGTATATCACCACTTGTGTGTTTTCCCATTCCTCATAGCCACCATCCTCAACATAGCAGTAGCTCTGGCCACTGGCTTCCTTGCCTTCATGTGTGGGATAGTGCTTGATTCATGATGAAACGTGGCCATTCAGGACTTTTCAGTAACCCTGCAAACAAGCCCAGTGTCTAGAGGGGCATTTGAGACCCTCCAGCAAGACCTGGGTTCAAATCTTGGTTCCCAGATTCAAATCTGGGGGCTTGGGTGATTTGGATACTTTTTTTTTCTTTTAAATGTACCTTTGTAAGCTAGGCTTTCCCTCATCTCTAAAATGGGGATAGTAATACTTAAACAAGGGCGATTGTGAGGGTTTGCGATGAATATTTTAATATGTGAACTAACCAGTCTGTGCTTCTCAACGCTGGCTGACTCTTATGATGCTGCCCTGTGTTGATACGTGAATCAGTTGCTCTGTCTGCATCAGCAAAGAGGCCTTCCTTAGTTCTGCTTTGGCCATAAACACCAGCGCTTACCTTGCCTGACTTGGCTTGCAGTCTTCTGTCTACGTAAGTGATCCCGCCCTACCCTATAAACTCTTCCTGTACCATAAAGCTTTCGCTTAGGAACCCATCTAATAATGATTTATGAATGAGTTCACCTCGTTGGCATTTAATCACCCACTGCCTTCTCATCTCTATTGCAGTCTTTTATTATAATTATAGTATTATTAGTTAGCTTTATGTAATTTATGTCTCATGCCCCCAGTTAATTTACTAATTCCTTGAGGGTAGTGATCATGTCTTACACGTCTTTGAATTCTCTCCTCAGCACAGCACACAGTTCCTCGTAATAATGTGTGTTGAATAAATATTTGGTGGTACCGTGGATGAATGGATATTGCAGACAATACATCCATAGGGGGAGAGGGTCCAGTGGTTAGAACTGTGAGAGAGGGATGATGGGTGAAAGCGTACTCGAGTTGGCTTTTGTCGGGAGGGTGACATTTATGTCGGTTGATAAGAGGGCTGGCACGTGGCTGTGTGAGAGAAGAGGAAGCCTGCACAGGCATATTTAAAACAAATGATGCAGCTGCAGAAGCCTTGGGGCTGGGCACCACTGTGATTGGCTTTTGTGACACAGCCTCCAAGTTCAGCCCTGTGCTTACCAGCAACTTCTCACCCAGGCTTTTGCCTGCCCTCTTACCACGCCGTGACGCACCATCTGTGATGCTGTGACTGGGGGCTGATGTTTGGCGGGGCTGCTGGTAGAAGATCTCTAGGTTTGCCTCTAAGTGAAGATGCCTTTATTTCCTCTTCATTCCTGAAGGAAATTTTCACTCTATTTAACATTTTAAAAGAGCAGTTATTTTCTTTGGGTGCTTTTTAAAATTTATTTTAACTTAATTGTTTTGGTCTCGACACACAGCATGCGGGGATCCTAATTCCCCAGCCAGGGACTGAACCCACGCCCCACACAGTTAGAAATGCAGAGTCTGAACCACTGGACCACCAGGGAAGTCCTACTTTAGGTGCTTTAAAGACATCTTTCCCATCATCTTCTGTGTTCCATGGTTTCTGTTGAGTAGTCACTATAAGGCTTCTGGGTTTTGTGTTTTTTGAAGGTCATGAGCCTTTTTTTTCTTTCTTTCTTTCTTTAAGAACCTGTTTTTCTTCTGCTGATTTTAAGATTTTTCTCTATATTTTTGGTTTTCATCAAAGGTACTACACTATGTCTAGGTGTGGCTTTATTTACAGTAGTCAGTTTGGGATCTGTAGTGAGTATAAGAGTATCCCAGGGACGGCAGAGCCTGGTGGGCTGCCATCTTTGAGGTCGCACAGAGTTGCACACGACTGAAGCGACTTAGCAGCAGCAGCAGCAGTGAGTATAACTTTGTGGCTAGATGGTAATTGATCACTGTCTCTTGAAATATTGCTTCTACATCATTCTTCTCTCTTATCTTTGTAGAACTTCCAAGTACCAATGTCTAGACCTTTTGGGCTTCCCTCGTAACTCAGTCGGTAAATCATCTACCTGCAATGCAGAGGACCTGGGTTTGATTCCTGGGTTGGGAAGATCCTCTGGAGAAGGAAATGGCAACCCACTCCAGTATTCTTGCCTGGAGAATCCCATGGACAGAATTCCATGGACAGAGGAGCCTGGTGGGCTACATATAGTCCATGGGGTCACAAAAGAGTCAGACACAACTTAGCTACTAAACCACCAGGACTTTTTAGGTCTAAAGTACAATCTATCAGTGTTATGGATTTTTGATCCTTTATTAGGCATATCCCACTCTTTCGTCTCAGCGCTTCATTCTCTTCTGTTTTGTCTTGTGGTTCACATTTTTCCCCCAGTGATGTCTAATCTGTTGGTAAACTCATCCACTGAATTCTTACTTTGAAATTATCAGTAGTTATCCTTTAGTGTAGAATTTCCAGTTTTACAGTTTTCAGGTCTCTGAAAAGATTTTCCATCTTGTCTTTTATTTCCTCGAATGTGTTAAGCATGGTTGTTTAAAGGCTATGTCTGGAAACATTGGTGTCTGTGTATTCATCAGTTCTGTCTAAAATCTGTGTATGTGTCCCTATTGGTCCATTTCTATTGTTTACTACGTTCCTTGGTTTTCTATTTTGTTGTCTTTCATCCTCGGATTCCTAGCTATATTGATTGAGTGCTGGTCATTGTATCTGAAAAACACCAGATAGAATATAAATCTTAGGATAATGTTATGTTTCCTCAAGATATGTTTTAAGGTGACTTCTGGTAGTTCCAGATCATTTCAGTTTGATCAAGGATTGACTGATCAAAAAGCCAGGCTTTAGTGTTTGAGGCTAGTCTATTTCTATTTCGTTTTACACCTTACACGACTTTCGTGTTTGGGAGTGGGGAGTTCCCAAGACTCCCTTTTCCTAGCTGGCTCCTGACTTCTGTTCTTATGCCCCTGGTCACTGGAAGTGTCCACAGCCCTGCTCAGCTTCGAAGCCCTGCAGCTTCCTCTCTGGGTTCAGCAGTTGCTCCTAGGCTTGGAGAAGAGCAGCCCCCAAATATCAGGCTTACCTTCCTGCGTTCCTTCCTTCCCCCAGATCTTGCCCTCCTAATTCTTTACCACCTCTTTAGTTCTCTGATGTTTCTAACCATATTTTTAAAAACACGCTTTGCTCAGGTTCCCTAGTTATGCACTAGGGGAGTTAGGTCTGAATTACCTACCTACCATTACCAGAAGCAACCCCCCTCTCTCAGCCCAGAGTTTTATTCTCTAAAGCCAGCAAGGACATTAGAAATCTCTGGTACTGAACATTAACATGATTTAAGTGGTGTTTTAGGATGATTAACATGTCGGTGGTATGCAAATCAGAGAGGGGTTGGGAAAGTCTCTGTAAGTAGAACAGTTAAAAGACCATCTGAGTGTTTTCTGCAGCAAGAGGAAGGCAGATGTTAGGCTTTCTGAGCCTGGGCATTGCAGACAGACCTGAACGAGAGTCTGGGCTCCCGGGCAGTTCCCCAACCTGTCCCCTCATCTGAAATACGGGTAATAAAGTCCCTACCTTCTGGCATTGAAGAGAAGTGAGAAGCTCCCAGAAAACCTTGGTTTTCATGGCCAGCATGTAGTAAGGGCTTAGTAAATGGCCTACTATTCTAAAAGCCAAACTGCAGTTATTTAGGCTAAAATTCAAGATCTCGGTTAATGGACCTAATGGTTAATGGTCCTCTAATCAGGACCAGAGTTGGCATTGTCAGCCTCATGGGGGATGTGAGTTCGTCCGTTGAAACACAGTGGACAGCTCTTGTGCCTTCATGGAGCAGCACTGGTGCCTGTAATATTCTAAATACTTGCCGTGCACTGAATTGATTTATAATCAGTGCCATGGTTTCAAAGATGACCCCAACCCCAAATCTCAAAGATGTTAGGATAGCTGATTTTTCAAAGTCAAGCTTGAGGATAGATGCTTCATATTTTAGGTTTGAAAGTGTAGTCACTCAGTCATGTCCGTCTCTTTTGCCACCCTGTAGACTGTAGCCCGTCAGGCTCCTCTGTCCATGGAACTCTCCAGGTGAGAATACTGGAATGGGGAGCCATTCCCTTCACCAGGGGATCGTCCCAACCCAGGGATCAAACCTGGGTCTCCTGTATTGCAGACAGATTCTTTACCATCTAAGCCACCAGGGAAGCCCATGTTTAGGTTTATAGAAGCATAAAAATTTAAGTTTTTCACTTCTAATGCACTGTGTACAGGAAATGAAGCTTCCAAAAGAAGATAAATCAGATTATGAGCCTTTATGTTACAAAAGGATTCCTAGAGTCACAGATAACCTTGGAAATTATCTTTGTGAAACCCCTGCTTTTTCGAGATGATTAAAGTGTCCGCCGGAGAGATTGAGTGACTGACCCAGGGACGCACAGTAGTCAACAAAGTCAGAAATGGAACACAAGGGTCCAAGTTTCTGATGTATTCCGGTCCTCTTGGCAAAAATAGCACCTCTTTGTCTTCCCTGACTTTTTCAACTCTGTTCAGGTTTCCTGTGGCCTGAGTGTTTCTGCCCAAGGAAAACGTGCATAAGAGAAGGAAGACCCAGCTAGCTCCTTGAATTTCACTGATGGAAGCTGGAAAGCACGTGCCTCATAGGCCTGTGCTAGATGAGTGTTGAGTTCCACCTTCCCTTCCTTTCACAGACGCGAACTCAGCTTCTGAGAGTCATGAGAAATCTATGTCAAATGGCAACCTTTTTATTCTCGATCATGTGTCAAGACCACTGGTAATTCATTACCTGTTTAGTGTGTGGGAGGGGGAGCCAGGCTCTAAAATCGAGTAAGAAAGAGGAAGTGCTTCCTTGTAAAAGGGTTAGCTTTCATTGTGTTTCATGGGGGATGTCCTAGCTATTTAAAAAAAAAGAAAAAAACACAACACCATGGAACCTGAAATAAGTGAAGCACTTGATAACAGAGTTTTCCCTACTCTGATCAGATACTTGCTGTATTTGCTTTTCCTAAAAATGTGCTTATAATTTATGACAGTCCTGGCTAAAGAGTTAGAACAGTTTCTATATGTGGGATTTCCATAGGGTTTGGCTAGGTGAGCGGTAAACGTTGAGGTTTGGCTGAGCTGCATCCTTGTTAGAAAGACGTATGTAAATGAACTGGGTCAATAGGTAGATGATGCCACAGAGAGTAGTGGAGGAGGGCTGTCTGCCGGACGACCAGACTTTGTAGCAAGAAGAACTAGACTCTTCGCAGAAGAACCAAGTGAGTCTGGAGCCTTGCTCTTCAGAGTGTGGTCCAATGACCTAGGAGCTTGTTAGAAACTGAGAATCCCAGGGCTCACCTAGACCTCCTGAATCGAGATTTGTGTGTGCATTAACCTTGGTGGAGGGCTGGTCTAGGTTTTATAATCAGCTCTTATCGTTACTGTTCACAACACTGATAATATCATTGGTTGGTATAAATCTCTAGTTTTCTCTTCACTCTTGGGATGATGACCAAAGTCCTAAGCGTGGTTTTGCAGGCCTGTGGGGTCAGCCTGTCTCTGACATCCCCGTTGCTGACTGCCTTCTGCAGCTGGTCCTGCCCCCGGGATCTTTGCACTGTCTGCTGTCCCATCTTCCTTTAACTGTAGACGGAGTAGGATGCCTGTCACCTGACTCAGAGCATCTTCTGGTTAAGTTTCCTAGGGTGGCCGTAACAAAGTACCACAAACTGTGTGACTTCAACAGAAATCTATTCTCTTACAGTTCTGAAAGCTGGAAGCCCCAGGTTAAAGTGTTCAAGGGCTGTTCTCCCTCTTAAACCTCCAGGAAAGGGTCGTTCCTGGCCTCTCCCAGCTTCTGGTGGCTGCACGCAGTCCTCGGCTTGTGGCTGCATCACTCCAGTCTCTGCCTGTGTCCTCACATGGCTGTCTGCCCCATGACTGTGCCTGCACATGGGCTTCTGTGTGTGTGTGTGTGTGTGTGTTTGTGTGTGTGTATTCTCACTCAGTTGTGTCTAACTCTATGCGAGTCCCTATGGGCTGTGTAGCCCGCCAGGCTCCTCTGTCCGTGGGATTCTCCAGGCAAGAATACTGGAGTGGGTTGCCGTTTCCTCCTCCAGGGGATCTTCCTGACCCAGGGATCGAATCCACATCTTCTGTGCCTCCTGCATTGTGGCAGATTGTTCTGCAGAGCCACCTGGGAAGCCCCCTCTCTCTATGTGTCTGTGTCTGCCTTTTCCTCCTCTCCAAAGACATTAGGTTCCTGTGAGCCTCTGATCACATTTTCATCAGCTCATTGATATGTAATCTTGTTTTACGTGCTTCTGCTTTAAAGACTCCATGTTTATTACATCTTGTAGACAACAAGCAGTAACTCATGCCTGAAGGAAGTTTATCTCACACACACATTTTCTCCAAAAGTCAGCCACAGCCTTCTTGCACTTAGAGATGGTTGACAGCGTTTCAGACAGCCCACTCTGGGGGCCATTTTAAATGGCAAAATCACCGACAAAAAGGCAGGAAAATGTGAAAAATGTTGCACTGGATAGACTGTGAAAAGGACACGTATTTATAGTGTGAGAGCTGAAAGAAGAAGGCAGGATGTTACCGTTTTGACCTTAGTTGGGAGCGTGTGCACTGGCTGACTCAGGATTTCCACGTCTCTGGGCATGTCTGTGAAGGGCCAGGGAACACCCCAAGGATCAGTTTGGGTGATAGAAATATACTTAGTGAGCAGGTACATTTGCAAATATGAAATCCGCAAATAATGAAGATTGATTGTATTTCCCCTCACAGGCTTTAAAGATAGAAAGTCTTTTGCCTTATTTCAGGTGACCATTTTTTCCTAAATGGGTTGTTTGTAAAAAGAAAAAAATAGGGGAGGAACATGTTATAAATTACAGACGGAAAGCAGGGGCTTGTTTCCGTGTTGCTGAGCTAAGGTAGGACTGCAGAGGTTCCTGGGCCACAGCGGTTTTGCTTATCATCTTGTCCCCTCAGAAGAGCTTGTCAACCTCGTATCCACGCCTCCTCGTCCCTCTCTACTGCCCAGACCTACCTGCCCCGTCTCTGTGTCTCGAGATCTTTTTAAGAAGGAGGATCTGCAGGGTCAGCTGGGCAGAGCCCTCGCCATGCTTGGTCACCCAGTGGATCTAATGTGGACAGCTTTCCCCCGTGCTTCCAGAACTCTAACCTTATCATTCTGTACACAAGAGGTGCCCTGGGCTGTAGGAATTGTCTTGTCCCCTGTTTCCTGCTAGACCGGGGGTCCCTAGATGGCAGGGACCATCTCCTTCCTTCCTGTTGCTGGAGCATCACTCTTGATACATGACCTGTGAATCGGTGGATGAAGGAGTGAGCGATTGGAACAGCTTGACACCCACTCAGAGCAGCCACGTGGAGCTCCCTGTGGCTGTTCCATGTCCTTTCGTGGTGTCCCTGTGGTTCCTCTCACTCCTGAAGTCACCAGATGAGTGGATGGGGCCAGCCAGCCGTGGTGACCCCATCTTGGCTGACCTTCATAACTGGTCCTTGTATTGCACCTCTCTTGGGAGGGACGGTTGCATTTAGGTTTCGTAGGATTATCCAAAGACCTATGAGAGCTGGAGTTCCTGCTCTCAGTGAATTTACTCTTTGGAAAGAGGAGAGGGTGGGCACAGCTGAGAAGTTTCCGTTTAAAAAGGTAAGAGTTAGTAAGAATAAACACAACCTTAGAATAGCTGCACTATAGCAATGTTTGATTTTCCGATGAGCAGTACAAGATCATGGGCATTGTGGGACGTGGAGGAGGAGGAATTCCTGCAGCTGGCATGTCTGGGAGGCCTTGTGGGGAGAAGGGTGGAGACTAGGTCTTGGAGAATGGCTCAGGATTGGCAAGGCTGGGGAAGAGGAGCATGGAGGAGGCGGTGTCTTTGACAGCGAGTGGGTCAGAAGTAGGGAAAAGGTCCAAGGGAAAGGCAAGGGCTAGGCTTAATTCTGGAGTCAAAATGGGCTTTACGGGCAGAGAGTGCAGCTCCAGGTGGCTCATAGTGATGCTTGTCCTCTGGTGCAAGCTGCGGGCTGGGCACAGAGGAGACAGGAAGTCCTCTTCGAGCTGGAAGAGAGCGTTACTGAGACTGTGATCATCCCAGCCTGAAGTCATCGGAACAGAATATCCAGAGCTCATTTCTGGAGGAGAAAATGAGCTAAGGATAGATGGGGCAGCCAAGGGTTGAAAAGAGCGTCGTGTCCCACTGTCCATGAAGTCCTATGGAATTGCAGACTTGGTCGCCATTGTCTCTGCTTTTGCATCGAATGCAAACTTGTGTGTAAATAGGCTGAAGATGAGTGAGTGATCCCTCTCTGGGTATATTTAGGTGGGCAAGGGATAGACTGTGTAGAAATGCATCTGGAAGGAGGACGGAGAGGTGTTTTGTGGGCTGGTGGAGGAAAGGTGACCCCAGGTCAGAGGGGACTTGTGGCTGTGAAGAAAGATCCTTGAGGGAGCACTCTGAATAAGAGATGCTTTCACATAAAAGTGACGCTGAAGCCAGAGGAGGAGGCTGGTGTGCTCTGTGGGGAGACAGACTATATCAGGAGGGGATGGCTAATTGATGAAAGACCTTGAAACCAAAGGAACTGATAATCTTAAGAGCTTGCCCAAACGTGCCTGTTTTGGGATTTCGAAGCTTGTCAATAACTCAGATATCCCAAAGGAATGGCTACTGTGTCCACCCTTGGCTTTTAAGAAGATGATGCCGGAGGGTACTTGTAAAACACTGGTCCTCTGGGTACCTGATACACTGAAGGTATTTGCCGTAAACAAACACGGGTTGGGAGCGGGTAAGACCCAGCCCAAGTGGTACAGTGGTAGAGAATCTGCCTGCCGATGCCAGAGACACAGGAGATGCAGGTTTGATCCCTGGTTAGGAAGATCCCCTGGAGAAGGGAATGGCAACCCACTGCAGTATTCTTACCTGGATAATCCCATGGACAGAGGTTCCTGGTGGGCCACAATCCATAGGGTCACAAAAGGTTGGCCGTAACTGAGCACGCATGTGCAAAACCCAGCGTTAGGAATCCGAGCCCTCTGACTGGCTGCATTTCTGCATCCTGGGACCCTCTTAGCTGAGAGCAGGCATGGCCCTCACTCACCATCACCCCATGGAGACAGCCCCTCAGGAATGAGTGGGGCAGGATGCTCCAGGGCAAAGCCCCTAATACACTCTCATAGCCCCTCGGCCTCCGGGTACACATAAGCTGTGCGATTTTGGGAAAGAGGAGTGTACGGTCGGTCAGGCATGGTGTCAGACTTCACCTTCGGACATGACAATGAGCAGCAGAAATGCCTGATGTTGTATTTGCTTTTCTGCAGAAAGACACCATGCCGGTGGAAAGGATGCGTATGCGCCCGTGGCTGGAAGAACAGATCAACTCAAATATGATACCAGGGCTGAAGTGGCTTAGCAAGGTAAGTGTGTGCGTGTGTGTGTGTGTGTATGTGAGTGTGTGTGTGTGTGTCTGTGAGAGATTCCTACTAAAAGCAGCTGCGTGTGGACTGCTGCAAGTAAAATTGTTCTTTGTGTTCAAAATAGTATGCTTATTTATTACAGAAACCAACCAAGCAAAAGTGATTATGAAAATATCAAAGAATCATAAAAAGATTTATCATCACTTCAGACTGTAGCCTCGACCCTGAGTTAAGGCTCCGGTCTCATGGATGACTGTTGTGGGAAGCGTCTGGCTATATTTCTACTCAGTGCTTCTTACCCTTCTCCATCTCTGAATATTCTTTCTTGCTTCTCCTGGTTTTCTAGAGTTGGAGGACATGGAAACTCTAGGGCTTTCTATTGGGAAAGGAGCATACTGATTTTCTTTTCAGTATTCTCTACGTAAAGAAAACTTTTGTTTTTGTCTTAAAAAAAATGATTTTACTTCTGTTATGAAACTCTTGTTTGTGTGCCTACCTGTCCAAAAAAAACAGTATTCTGTCATTTACAACCCCCTCCCACGTATGTAGATAAATACTTTCTTACTTTTATCAACCTCAAAACTCTCAGTTTAGTTGATCCTGACTCTTAGGGGATGAATCAGGAAGCCATTGGATGTAAAAATAAAGAACGCCTGGAAATACTCAGTTATAATCTAGAAAAGCGATGACTACATCATACTTTCTTTAAGACAGCCCAAGAGAGATTTCTCTCTCACTACTAGGAGTATTACAGTTCTTCTGAGCAAGTGTCTTTTTCCTCTTCTACCTCCCCCTGTGTTTTTAATCTTAAAGACAAGATGAATAATTTAGCAGGTCAGGCTTGACCTTTGCATCACGTGCCAAGAGTTGACAGCCAGATTGTGGCCGCTCCTAACAAGTATACAAAATATTGTTCAGCTTAATTTTTGTATGAATATTGCTCCTTCATTTTTATCTTCTCAGATATCTCTCAATCTTATTTCTTTTTTTCTTCCTCCTTGTTTACCTATTTTTTCATTTATTTTAAATGTAATGGTGTATTATATTTGAATGTATCTATTTAAATGAAACCCTTCTGAAACAAGATGGCATAGAAGTAAACAGAAATATTTTAATTAAAGCATATGCTCATTTCAAATGACCTGTCCAATATTCTAAGGTCTTAGGGCAAACAATATATTTTTCCAGCCTTGCTATGTCTGTAGTATTTTAGGTTTGTATCCCGGAGGGGCTTTGTAATTAGCCTTTTCCAAAGAAACAAGTCATCAGTTCAGTTCAGTCGCTCAGTCGTGTCCGACTCTTTGCGACCCCATGGACTGCAGCACGCCAGGCCTCCCTGTCCATCACCATCTCCCGGAGTTCACTCAAACTCATTTTCATCTAGTCGATGATGCCATCCAACCATCTCATCATCTGTCGTCCCCTTCTCCTCCCACCTTCAATCTTTCCCAGCATCACTGTTTTTTCAGATGAGTCAGTTCTTTGCATCAAGTGCCAAAGTATTGGAGTTTCAGCTTCAGCATCAATCCTTCCATTGAACACCCAGGACTGATCTCCTTTAGGATGGACTGGATGGATCTCCTTGCAGTCCAAGGGACTCTTCAAGAGTCTTCTCCTGCACCACAGTTCAAAAGCATTAGTTCTTCGGCGCTCAGTTTTCTTTATAGTCCAACTCTCACATCCATACCTGACTACCGGAAAAACCATAGCTTTGACTAGACAGACCTTTGTTTGCAAAGTAATGTCTCTGCTTTTTAATAAGCTGTCTAGGTTGGTCATAACTTTTCTTCCCAGGAGGAAGCATCTTTTAATTTCATGGCTGCAGTCACCATCTTCAGTGATTTTGGAACCCCCAAAAATAAAGTCATTGTTTCCACTGTTTCCCCATCCATTTGCCATGAAGTGATGGGACCAGATGCCATAATCTTAGTTTTCTGAATGTTGAGTTTTGACAAGTCATCAGGTAGATTTTTTTGTCATTTGCAGACAAGGAAATCAAGGTTCATAGGTTTAGGAGGATTATATTCTGAAGAACTGGTAATATTGCCTATATTGATTTAGGATGTGAAGTTAAAGCAGATGTTCCTGATTTCTGAAGAGAAGTCAGTTGTTTGCCTTTGCTTTTTCCTTTTCAAAACCCACCCACCCATTTGGACTAGCTTGACCCCGTGGCGTGCTTCGAACGTCACCACGTCTCCTGCAAGTGGGCTCTTCATACGCTGCAGTGTGTTGTTGTCTATAGTAGGTTGAACAGTAGCCCCCCTCAAAGAATGTCCACATCCTGTCCCCCAGAACCCGTGGTTGTGACCTTATTTGGAGAAAGGATCTTGGCAGATGTAACTAACGTAAAGATGTCGAGATGAGATCATCCTGGATTACCTGGTGGGCTGATCCAGTGACAAGGGTCCTTATAAGACACAGAAGAGGGACTTCCTGGCAGTCAAGTGGTTAAGTTAATTCACCTTCCAGTTCCAGGGGTGTAGGTTCAATCCCTGGTCAGGGAGCCAAGAGCTCACATGCCTAGCAGCCAAGAAACCAAAACATAGAACACAAGCAATATTGTAACAGATTCAGTGAAGACTTTAAAATAATGGTCTGCATAAAAATAAAAACAAAGAAAATCTTAAAAAAAAAAAAAAAGACACAAACGAGGAGACACACCCACGGAGGGAAAGGCCAAGTGGAGAAGGAGGCGGGGACTAGAGTGCTGCAGCCATAATCCAGGAACACCGGGACCCACTGGCAGCTGGAAGAGGCAAGGGAGGATTCTCCTTAGAGCCTCTGCTGATGTCTTTATTTTGGATTTATGGCCTCCACAGAAAAATAATAGGATTCGTTTCTGTGTTGCTAAGCCATTCAGTGGGTGGCAGTTTGTTCTGAGAGCCCAAGGAAGCTTACACCCCCTCTCAGGCTACTTCTTCACTGGCGCTGTCCACCGAGATACCTTTTCCTCAAACCCCTGTGTCCTTGTGTTTTGGATTTTGTTGTTCAGTCGCTGAGTTGTGTCCAACTCTTTTCGAACCCATGGACCGCAGCACACCAGGCTCCTCTGTCCTCCACCATCTCCCGGAGTTTGTTCAAATTCAGGTCCATTGAGTCGGTGAAGCCATCCAACCATCTCATCCTCAGTTGTCCCCTTTTTCTGCCTTCAGTCTTTCCCAGCGTCAGGGTCTTTTCCAATGCGTCGGCTCTTTGCATCAGGTAGCCAAAGGATTGGAGCTTCAGCTTCAGCATCAGTCCTTCCAATGAATTTGCAGGGTTGATTTCCTTCAGGATTGACCAGTTTGATCTCCTTGCAGTCCACTGGGCTCTAAAGAGGACCAGAAAGTGAATGGATTCTTCTTGGTGCAGCTGAACACTTAGTGCCCCTCAGGCAGTCCTTCGTGTGGAGCCTTACTCACCTGGCTCTTGGTTCCTGAGTGCCTTCCCTGGTGCAGAAGGACAGGAGACCTCCACCCCCTTGTCCTCTTCTGGGCTGGGCGTGGGCCAGGCTGAAGGACAGAGAGCGGGCAGTGGCTGCAGCAAACGGCACCTCCCAGGACGATGCTGTGCCCGCAGCTCCTGGGCTGCCTGAGGGCCCAACACCATGGAAACGCCCTGTGGCTGTAGTCACTGTAGATGTTGGGTGGCCTCGGGGCATTTCCTGTCTGGATCCACACCTCCCCAGGGCATCTGTTTATAGGCTTCTGCTAACTTAGGCTTGCTGGCTTTCGGCTGTTTGCATAAATATTTCACTCAGACCCCACTGTTATTCCCTGCCCATTCATAAGGCTAAGAATCCCTACTTGTATTCTGAGTGGTTTGAGGTCATCCCCAGTTCTCTTCTGCTGAAGGCTGTTGTGAGTCTTAGAAAAGCTGGGCCACCCTCGGGGCTTTGTCATTCCCGGTGCTCACGGGGAGGCACTCCGGGGCTGGCCATGTACCAGGGCTGTCTTGACCGTTGCTGAGAGCTCAGCACCAGGCCTGACACCCTGGAGGTTCCAGGTAACATTGTGCTGAGAATGAATGGATGAAGGATGGCTACTTGAAGGGGAGGGACATCGGTGACTCTGTTTTTGTTCTGTTAAGATAATTAGACTCAATAACACTGGGTTGGCAACGGTGACATCGCTCTCAAACGGAGACTCCATCATACCCAGTGCATTCCTAGTGAGAGATAAATAGATGGCCAATTAATGCCTTAAATTTGTTTCCATCTCCTGCTTCCAGTACATGAAGGGGTGGGGCAGTGAATGAAAGTCTGTTGCTCGGACTGGAGCTCACCAGTCTCCTCTGTCCATGGGATTTCCCAGGCAAGAATACTGGAGTGGGTTGCCATTTCCTTCTCCCAGGGATCTTCCTGACCCAGGGATTGAACCTGTGTCTCCTGCTTAACAGACAGATTCTTTGCCACTGAGCCACCAGGGAAGATAGATAGGTGGCTAATTAACGCCTTGAATTTGTTTGCATTTCCTGCTTCCAATACATGAGGGGGTGGGGGCTGATGGGACAGGTGCTCTGGATTCCTCTGGAGGAGGATAAGGAGGTTTGCACAGCAGCATTGTATCTAGCTTCTGAAAGTGGCTGTGGCTTGGGCCAGTTGCTTTTTATTATGTATTATGAGTGTTTAGTATGCTTGAATGATCTAACGACTAGAAAGAATAGTGTAGCAAATTCCCTTTTAGATTTAAATCTCACATCTAGATTGAACAGCTATTAAGAGTTTAAAAAAATCTGTGTGTTGGGAGGTGATTAACGCAACTCCCTGACTGGATATATCTGTAAGACCCAAGAACATTTTCTTATGGATTCACAATACCATTACCAATTGGATAATCATAAATTAATCATAATTAGTCATCATTTAAAGTGCCATTACTGCCCCGTTCCTATTCAGAATACCTGACTATTTCCCAGATATCTTTCTAGGATTTATTTGTTCCATCAGAAGCCACAGCAGACCCCCAGGTTGTGTTTGGTTCCTGGGTATGAGCAGCGCCCACTCCCTTTTTGCCGTCTCTCCATTGGCTTGTTGAAGAGACCAGGTCTGTTCTGGATTTGTCCTCATGCTTGATTTTGTGGTTTCCCGGGGCTGTTTCTTGAGGAAGGAAGGAGGCGGCATCCAGGTTCACTGTTCTTATTACTTCGATTGATTCCCACCCTGATTATTGAGGTTCCTGTTTCTCCGTGGAGGTCTGCCTGGACCCAGGTGCCAAGGCCCCCTCCCTGAGCCCTGGAGGTCATCGGGTAATGCCGACCTTTTCCTGCTCTGCACTTTGAAAGCAGGCTTGTACTTGTGTAAATATCAGGCCATCTCAGAACGCAGTGAGAAGTCCAAACAAAAATAGCAAGCGACATTAGAACATCTTATAAATATTGGGGGAGTGAGGCAGCCGTGGGAGATAAGAAGGCTGGATTCCGCTTGGTGGTCAAGGTATGTTTGTTCTGCGTTGCTCAAAATTGTCTCAGATGTTCTCCACTTGAGCCGGCTCATCTCTCCTGCCTACAGGTGGGCAGAGGTTTCTACATCTGCTGTTGTGTTCAGTCCTTCCATACACAGTGTGTACAGCCACCCTGGAAAATGTCTGTTTAGGTCCCTTGCCCATTTCAAGGGGATTCATGGTGGATGATTGCCAGGTTCAATCATTACTTTCATGGTTTCATGATTTGGGCATGATTTCTGGGAGACTGGGTTTGGAGGTGTGTGTGCGCTCGTTGTTGCTATTGTCGAATCGCTAAGTTGTGTGTGCTTGTGCACACACACACGCTTGAAAAGATCTACTTAATCAGAATCAGTTTTGTGTCTCAGGAGATTGATTTCAGGTTGTGTCACCCCAGATCACCTTTGATCTAGAAAAAAGTGCAAGAGTCTGATTCTTTAAGGGTCAGTATCTTTAAGCATAAACCTTTAGATTCTGGTTGTGCACTTCAGGAAAAATTCTTTCAGAGATAAATTTATGGTTGTTTTTTTTTCCCCTGGGAATGTTAAAAACTGCATTGAGTGATTTTTGTGCTCTGATATTCATCTACCGTAAAAAATAAAGTTTCACTCAACCCTCTTCAGATCACCGCCCTTTTGAAACTGGCCAACCTGAAACCCTGCCCTCTCTCAGTGGATGATACAGCGTGAACATGGAGTGTTTTATGAAAAACCTCTCACTTTCAGTTCTTCTTTATTGACTATGTTTTATATACATGGAATTTTCCCCTTTAACAGTTCTGGGGAACCCTCAAATGTTCTGACATATTTTTAGTTCAGGCTTTGTGATTGGTTCTGTGGGAGGCATCAAGTCCCTTTTGGGTCGGTGGGGCTCGTTTGTATCTTTCATTGTGTGAAACCAAAGTGGTGGAAAATCCCTCCTGACATTTACTTTCCTGCTCCACTGTATTGTGCAGAGATTTTTTTCCCCCATCCCTAGAAATGATCAGACCTACCTTGAGAGCTTTAAAAAAATACAGTTTTCTTGGTCTTTAATCTCTATAGAATCCAAGTTGGCGGGTCTGTTGTAGGTCAGGAAATCTAAATCTGAACCCTGGGAGACGACTGGCAGTGTGAGTCAGTGATTGAATGTGGGATCACGTGACCTAGGTTCTGAATGTGGATATTTACTAATGTTACCGTGAGTTCCTTGAATGGACAATTTAAATACGTTCCTCAGTTTCCTTAACTGTAAAGCGGAAATGGTGACATAAACCTGGCTCCTTGGGGTGTTGTAAGCACCAAAACTGAGACCGTGTGAACATGCAAAGTAAACTGGGTTTCACACAAGTAGTTTTACTATTTTGTTTCCAAAGCACTTGTTTCTAGTCATGTGTTTGCCAAGGCTGATTTAAGCAGTTTCGAGTTGGGATGTAACAGAGATGGACAAGGTCTTCTATGACAAGAATTGTACTTGAGGGACTTTTCTTCAGAAAAGGAGTATCATCCTCGAATAATTGGTACATCTTTGTTTATATTTGTTGCTTTCTCCTCAGACAGGGTAGTAGACACATAGGGATTAGAACAGAATCTTTTTAGGTGTTGTTTTTTTTTAACTTCTCTATTTTATTTTATTTATGTATTTTTGGCCACGTCATCTGGCATGCAGCTTCTTTATTTCCCCAGCCAGGGATCAAAACTGTGTGGCAGCCGCCCCCCCACCGCACCCACCCTAACCCTTGGGCCTGAGTTTGAGTAAACTCTGGAAGTTGTTGATGGATAGGAAGGCCTGGCGTGCTGCAGTCCATGGGGTCGCAAAGAGTCGGACACGACTGAGCGACTGACCTGAACCCCTGGACTGCCAGGGAAGTCCCTAAAACAAAATCTCTCATTTCTGTTGGCTGCATGAGCAGATTGAGAGATTCAGTCTCTGACAATGGCCTCAGACACCCCGACTTCCCTTTAGCAGTGAAATGAGTATTGCTTTGGAGAGTTGCCTAATTTTTAAAAATTTCTTTATTTTTAATTGAAGGATCATCACAATATTGTGTTGGTTTCTACCATACAGCAGCATGGATCAGCCATAGTATATACATACGTCTCCTCCCTCTGGAGCCCCCCTCACTCCTCCCACCCTTCTAGATTGTCCCAGAGCCCCGGGTTAAGCTCCCTGCGTCAGGTTGAGCTCCCTTCGTTGTACCTCAAATTCCCAGTGGCTGTCTATTTTACATATGTTAATGTATATGTTTCCATGCTAGAGTTGCCTAATGTTTAATTTACCTAAGACAGCTGGAGTTCCTCTTTACCAAGTGACAGAAATAAATCATAAGCCATAGACATTTCAGTCTGGCCATCCATGTACCTGTGGTCCTGTAAAACAGGAGGCATTTCCCAAATCATCGCTTTTGACCTTGAAATTTATTTCTAGCCTACCAGACTCCACCTGCCTCTCCGTCTCACCTGGTAGACTGTCAAGGTTTGGGTCATAGTGAGGAAATGGGTTTGGTTTACCATAGACATTCAGCAAACCCAGTGATTTTACTTAATGGGGAGTCTTACTAGCTAAACCTAGTTAGAACCCTCTGCAATGATGGCCTGAAACCCTTGGCTGCAGTTCTTATTTACTTTTTTTTTTTTTTTAGGAAAAGAAGATTTTTCAGATCCCTTGGATGCATGCTGCTAGACATGGGTGGGATGTGGAAAAGGATGCACCCCTCTTTAGAAACTGGGCCATCCATACAGGTATGAATCCCACATCATCTCCAGAGGCTGGCACTGTTGCTTTTTTGTTGTTGGTTTCATGCTTTTTAAAAATCAAGGTATAACTGACAAATTAAATTGCAGGATATTTAAAGTGTACTTTGTTTTTTGATTGAGAATATTTTAAGTTCTACTCTCTTGGCAAATTTCACTTATATGATAGACTGTTAGCTATTGTTTCTTTTTATTTTTACTGCATGTATGAAATGCCTTGGCTTATGGTTTCATGAAGATAGTGCTGATAAACCTGTGACTTATCTCTAGACACATCTAGGACATATGAGGTATAGACTTCATCACTCAGAAGTGATGCTCCACCCATTCCATAGAAACTGAGTCTTTAAATTTCCTGGACATGTGGTTTTCTTTCTTTCTTTTTTTTTTAAACACCAAAAAACTGTATATTGGGATATATCCGATTAACAATATTGTGGCAGTTTCAGGTGAACAGTGAAGGAACTCAGCCATATAAATGTGGTTTTCTGATGAAGTTCCCCAGGTGTGTACCAGGGGGATGTAGAACTGATTTGTTCTGGAGCTGTAAACCTTGGTCAAATTATTTGCCCCAAAGGTAGTCGAGATTATATTTATTTATAATATAACTAGAGAGCTGTTTCTCTTACTGTTTATTTAGCTATGTATTTCTTACTATTTATTTAGCTGTTTATTTTTGATTATATACTTACTATTTATTTAGCTATATATTTCTTATCATTTATTTGCTGTTTATTTATGTAGCTATTTATTTATAATTTCATTTAACTAGGGAGCTGTTTGTTTGAGAGTCAGTTGAAAAAGAGACCTTTCAGTGACTTAGGCTTGTTGTTCTGCTGGCATCCTGAAGTGAAGTGAAATGAAAGTAACTCAGTCATGTCCGACTCTTTGCAACCCCATGGACTATAGAGTCTGTGGAATTCTCCAGGGAAGAATACTGGAATGGGTAGACGTTCTCTTCTCCACGGGATCTTCCCAACCAGGGACTGAACCCAGGTCTCCCACGTTGCAGGCAGATTCTTCACCAGCTGAGCCACCAAGGAAACCCTCCTGACCTTCCAGCTTTTTCTTTTCCTTACCTTGATTCTCCACATTGATTTCTACCTTTATTTTCTCTGAAGCTGTTTTGTAGACCCAGGGTGGCCAGTTTGTCCCAGTTTGCCCTGAAACTGTTGGGTTTTAAAACAAGAATTCCCGCCTCCCAAGAACCTTCTCAGCTCGGAACAAACCAGGACGTTTGTTCACTGTAGGTGTGGCCTGGAATGAAAAGCATTCGCTCTACGACCTGCCAGCAATCCTGTTTCCAGAAATTTTTACTCTGGAAATAATTTTCCCTCTCTCTCTCTTTTTTTTTTTCTTCTTAACCTTCATTCTTTCGACTATATTTTTTTTTAGGAAAGCATCAACCAGGAATAGATAAACCTGACCCAAAAACGTGGAAGGCGAATTTCCGATGTGCCATGAACTCCTTGCCTGACATTGAGGAAGTCAAGGACAAAAGCATAAAGAAAGGGAACAATGCCTTCAGAGTCTACCGGATGCTGCCCATGTCTGAGCGACCTTCTAAGAAAGGTAGATAAAGATTTTTACCGGCTAAAACAACCGTCACTTAAATAGCGCCTTTGTGATTTCTTGATTTCTACGATCATAGCCACAGCAAGGATACAACCCTCGTTCCCATTGTGGATGTTAATTCTGCCCTGGATGTTAATTCTGGCTGGGTAAAATGACTCTCAGGGCCCCCAAGGAAAGGAAAAGAAACGTTTGGGATCTTGACCATCTACAGATTACAGCAATAAATGCAGTGAGAGTTTCAGAAAGAATTTAATATAGGGGAAATGTCTCTCAGTTCTTCATGGGTTAATCCTGAACTGTTTTTGTTGCCACAGGAAAGAAACCAAAGACAGAAAAAGAGGACAGAGTGAAGCACATCAAGGTAATCTTTGTGCAGAGAGGAGGCAAAGTTGTGATCCTACTAGTGGTTCATAGTCTGTCTCATGAAGACAAGCGATGTGGTCTCTGCGAAGTATTTAATCTTGCTTGCTTTGCTGTTGTGATTTCTGTGCTTTTCATGTCTCCTCTTTGGCATGTGCCCGCTTGTGGGCTCAGGTACTCACACCTCTGCTGCTTCATCCAATTTCCCTGAACGATTTATGAATGAACTCACAAATCCACAATGAGCCTGGCAGTCTCAGGCCTCCATCTGGCCCCTGCAACGTCTTGCCAGCTCCAGCTAAGCTCCAGCAACCCGCTGCTATCTGATAATATCAAGTATGTTTTCAGGCCATTAAATATATTTTAAAGTATATTAGGTTTTATAAACTTATATTAAATACCTACATTTATATATGTATGTGCATTATATATGTGTGTGCTTAGTCACTCAGTCGTGTCCAACTCTTTGTGACTCCATGAACAGTAGCCCACCAGGCCCCTCAAGCCTGGCAGGCTACAGTCCATGGGGTTGCAAAAGAATTGGACATGACTGAGTGATTGAACACACAAGCACACACACACACACACACACACACACACACATATGTATATATGTGTGTGTGTGTGTGTGTGTGTATATTTATGTGTGTGTGTGTGTATATATATATATATATTTTTTTTTCCCCTTGATAGGCTATTAGTTTGTGGTCTGTTCAAGCCCTCTATTTGTGTGAATCTCAATATAGAACTAGCTTTCATAACTCCCAAAGGTCTTCCATAGGGATGTGTTTGTGTGTGTGAGCTTTTCCGTCGGCTGTGTAGTCTGAAACCCCCCACCCCGTGAGGGTCTTTGTCTGTTGATTGGGGGGCACTTGTTCAAAAGCCAAAGAATCGCCAAATATCCCATGAGAAACTGAAGATGAGCTTCAGTTACTAAGCAAAGAGCAGACTCTATAAGTCTGGGCCCGTAGACCATCAGAGAGACAATGGTCTGCTTCAGCGCACCCTGTTTGCAGATGAGGAGACAGTGGCATGAGAAGGTTGAGTGACACGGGCCCAAGGGCAGCGGGACATGCGGCCAAGTTCACATGGTAACAGAACTGAACTTAAAAGTGATGCCAAGTACTCTGATTTCTACTCCAGAATAACTGTTGAAGGAAAATCCAAATTACCCAGATAGCACAATGTCTAAAAGCAAACCATTGAGTCAAAATAGTCAGAAAAACACACACAAAACATATACTTCAGTTTGACTTGTGAAGATAGTTAGAGGGGAAAACAGGTAAATTGTTAAAATTTCAGACACATTTACTTCTTCAATGGAAAAGAAATATTTTAGCTAGAGTGTTTCAGCAGTGAGACCTCTAGTTTCCACTTTCAGTATTTTTAGTTGGTGACTTACTTTAAATATAGCACAGTATAGGCCTTATTTTAACTTTTTATTATGGAAAAATTTTATACACACAGGAAGGAAGCAAGTGAGTCAAGTGTACTTTATAGACCATCACCCCATTTTCAACATCAGTCAGCTCATGGCCATTTTATTACATTAGTACTTCTGTCTGAAAAAATTAGTAGTTCTTCAATATCACCAACTATATTAGCACTAACCAGTCAGTGCTAAAAATTTCTAATTTGTCTCATAAGTTTCATAGTTTTTATACAGTCTGATCACTTGAATCGAAATCATATAAAGTTCACATTTTGTGATTTTTGTATATGTCTCAAGTCTTTTTAACCTACGGGTTTCCACTAGATTACTTTCAAAAAATTATTTTTTTCTTGCAGTTGAAAAAATCTTGTTGGTTGTTGTATCAGATTTCCCACCGTTTGGATTATTTTTAGGGCCTACATTCTGATTATTCTTATTTAGTCAGAAAAATTTAACTTCCACAAGTACGTGATTTTGAAGAATCCTCTACAGTCTTAAGTACAACTCTATCATATTTACTGCTATTAATATTTTCACAGCATCTAGCTTAGTCACTGGTACAAAACAGATAATTAATACATATTTGATCACTGCATAGATAGATGAGTACTTGTTGACCAAGTAGATGCATAAATAAATATATGGGGAGGGAGTGGAGGGTTAGAATGCAGATTAAATTTCATAATCTCAGTTAATGGAGAAATAAAAAGGGAGTAACAGATGTTTACTTTTCAGCTGACTTTGCTCAGACATATCCACCAGAAGCAATGACTATTAGGTACCAATGACTGTAAGATGTACTATTATCTTTTTTTATCTGTAAGCAAGGAAAACTGCTTGCAGTGAAATCCTGACACACATAATTGATCAGAAGGCCTGTCTTACTTCAGGGGTAGGGAAATGTGAGGAATGTGCCCCTCACAAGTCCATCAGTGTGAGAACTGATGACACGTGGTGTTCTCAGCAGTAAAGGTCATTTGCAGTCACGTCACAATGACAGTGTCTTCCGTGTGGCCAGGCCCCACATTGACGCAGGGGAGCAAGTGAGAGCTTTCCTTGTAGGTGCAGCCACGTGGGTTACTTCCATCCCAAGAGAGGGTGCAGTGAGAAATCTTGCCGTGATGTAGGCTTGCTTAGTACCTGAATTGTGTCCCTCAGAGAGACATTGTTCCTTCAGCAGAAGATAGGTGATTCATCAGAAGTAAACACAACTTAACTTTTGAATAGAAATCCCCATTCATCTGACTTACAACAAAGACTGGGAACATGGAGGAGGCTGGTGGGCTTTCCCAAGTGCTATGGCTCATGGCTGCATAGTGTTCATTGAATGTTTCTGTAGAGCGGTTCAAAATTCATTCCCCAGGTTGTCTGGAATTGTATAAAGGATTTTACTGAGATGTTCATACATTGCTTTTTATTGTTTTTCAAAACAGCTAAGATCTGAGTTCATATGTCTTGTGCATATATGCAACTGAATAGACTAGGTAGGTTTCTTCTACAGAGGAAATTTGTCTTATACGTATGATTCCCTGGTGGCTTATTATCTATCAGCTAATGCAGGAGACATGGGTTGGATCCCTTGGAAAAGGAAATAGCAACCCAGTATTCTTGCCTGGGAAGTCTCATGGACAAAGGAACCAGGCGCGGTCCATGGGGTCTCAACGAGTCAGACGTGACTGGGCAGCTAAGCACAAGCGTGTAGTAACTAGGTAGGAAAATTTGCTGTTAAAACAAGCTCTTCCCAGTCTTCCTTCAATTAAAGTTGAAGGTTTTTTTAAAGATACCTGAATAAATACTATTCTTCTTTAAATTATTATTTTCATTGTAGTATAGTTGATTGAGTTGAAGTTTTAACTAGGAAAGAACATTCAGAGTGTGCTGGCCCACTCTTAGAATATTTCTTGGGCCATTCAGGCAGTCTGTTATCTCCCAGCTCTTTGTTTCCTCGGGAAACAGCTTCCCGGAAACTGGGAGACCCAAGGCCCATTGACCACATAATATGTGCAGAAATGCTGCCTCCATATCCTGGGATGTTGGAGTATATGCTGTGTACTCAGTGAGCCGTTTTACTTGAACTAAGCCCTGCCTGCGTGGAGGTGACTGGCTCTCTAAGGAAATATTCGCACAAGAAGCACAGGAGAGAGCAATACTAGATGGCACGTCATCAGAGCACATTTGTGTTTCAGAAAATGTCCCAAGGCCATGATCAGTAAGTATGCTGCTGCTAAGTCGCTTCAGTCGTGTCCGACTCTGTGCGACCCCATAGATGGCAGCCCACCAGGCTCCCCCATCCCTGGGGATTCTCCAGGCAAGAAAACTGGAGTGGGTTGCCGTTTCCTTCTCCAGTGCATGAAAGTGAAAAGTGAAAGTGAAGTCACTCAGTCGTGTCTGACTCTTCGAGATCCCACGGACTGCAGCCCACCAGGTTCCTCCGTCCATGGGATTTTTCAGGCAAGAGTACTGGAGTGGGGTGCCATTAGAAGTGGATAAAACAGAGGGGTGTAGCTGACATTCTGGAGCTCCTATCATGCTCTCAGCTTCAATGATTACCTGTTTCTTCCTTCTCATGATGGGCAGGTTGTCTCCCTTTTGCATCAGCAGCAGTGGAAGCACAGGGATGTTGAGTGATTTTCCCAGAGTTGCACTGCTTTATGGAGTTGAGATTTGATTCCAGGCGAGTCCAACTCCAGAACCTGTGCCCCATCACCTTCCTCAGTGCCTCTTGGCCTCTTGGAAGCTGTGGGCTCCGAGCCAGGCCTTGGGGGACACGCCAGTAAATTGGTGGACATCCACCACCACCAGCAGCATCACACGTGAAGGTCTGGAGTTCAGAGCTGCTATTTGGTCTTCATTGGGTAGGGCTTCCCTGGTGGCTCAGATGGTAAACAATCTGCCTGCAATGCAGAAGACCTGGGTTTGATACCTGGGTGGGGAAGATCCCCTGGAGAAGGGAATGGCAACCCACTCCAGTGTTCTTGCCTGGAGAATTCCAGGACAGAGGAGCCTGGTGGGCTACAGTCCAAGGGGTTGAAAAGAGTTGGAAATGAGAAGTTAGGAAACCAGCTTCATTAGAGCAGGAGCCTGAGTGAAGTCTCATGGGGAAAAGAAGGCGGATAGTTAGGATGGATTCGAAATGAATACTTGAAAACTGTAGACTGCTTCCAAATCAAAGAATTGGTGCTCCTAGAGAATAACCAAGGACAGCCTGCACAGTCACTTGGTAAAGAGCAGGCCTGGTCTCTGTTAGTTTTGAGTGCAGACCTCTAGATGGGAGTTACAGAAAAGCAGGTATTGGCTCAGCAGTTTTTTGTTTTTTTTTTTGGCCACCTTGCACAGCATGCTGGATCTTAGTTCCCCGACCAGGGATTGAACCTGTGCTCCCTGCATTGGAAGCGTGAAGTCTTAACCACTGGACTGCCAGGGAAGTCAGCAGATTTTTCTGATGAGCGCTCGGATCCAACAGTGACTTGAGCTGGCTTACCAAACAATATGCTCCCTGTTGCTGTCCACAGATAGACTGAATGACTACCTATCAGGGATCATACTGGAGTGAACCCTTCGTGGGTTGCAAGGGACCTTCAATTTTTAAACCTTAATGAACTGAAAGCCCATGCCAGCAACCCACCTGAACTTACAACAGATGGGATCAGAACTGCTCTGGAAGCAGAGAACAAGTGAAGGGCTCGCCCAGCCAACCCTGATGTCTTCCTCTCCTCCTGGAGGCTCTTGAAGAGACTAATCAGAGCACAGTCTGCAAAACTGGCCGACTAACCTCCATGGATGCTTTTGTGGCATAAAGCATAGCTGAACTCCTTGGGAAGGACTTGGAACGTGGTGGTCTTGATATTTAAGGGAGGTCTTTCTCACGGTGATGGGAAGCAGTCAGGGAGGAGAGACTGCAGTACAGTTTAGCTGAAAATAGTTGGAATGGAAGAGACATGTCTCTGCAAGAGGATGCTGAGGATGAAGACAGGTGTGGATCCAAGAGGCAGCCCTGAGTTTTCAGGCCTCATGGAGAGATGTTAGGACAGGAGGAGCCAGGTTGCCTTAGGACTCAGCAGGCCAGGTTATGGTACAGCCAGGTGTGGTACAGGGCAAGAATGAGCATCACAGAGGACCAGGAGATGCTGTGGGCAAAGGCCATTCGTGACCTGAAGGATCTCTGTATACTTGTTCTATAGAGAAACGTTCACCTATTTTCTTAATTTGGGCTCTTGCCTTAAAAGAAAATACATAGTTTAGTTTTAGATCTTCCTATTCTAATAATTTCAAAAATGTCAGGTGAATGTAGTGAAGATCCCTATTTTTCTGCTCCCTGGATAGAAACCTTTCAGAGAGGTGCTGGATGCTTTTCACTAGACAATCTGCAGTCTTGTCCTTCCAGAACCAAAGAGAAGGTTTGCATGGAGGACTTGGAACTGGTTATTTTGGATGTGGGAGTTATTTAGTCGCCCAGGCGTGTCTGACTCTTTGGGACCCCAGCGATTGTAGCTCACCAGGCTCTTCTGTCCATAGGATTTCCCAGGCAAGAATACTGGGATGAGTTGCCATTTCCTGTTCTATTCTGTTACAGAAGTCGTGCAGGATTTGAGGCAGGGATCTGGGGAACAGAACAATGTTGGCAGTAGTTTCTCTCGGTCTCCATTGGAATTAGTACAGGATCCAAGGGTTTATTAAGACAGAAACTACTGGAATTGGACCATGTTCCCTGACCAAAGACTGGGTTCAGCTCCCGTATCTCCTCTGATTAAAAGGAGTGTGATCTTAGAAAACTAATTTTGTCTCTGAGTCATAGTTTTCTCAAGTGTAATGTGATAAAAGTCGAACTTGCCGCTAATTAAACTGTAGATCATGTGAAAGACTTTGACATCTCCACACTGAGAAATCAGAATAATTTAGGTTTTTAAATATATGCAAGTCTGACTGCCTCATTACTTTTATAAGAAACCTAGAGTGGAAAATGACAACAAAAGAGACCCATGAAAATGAGCAGTTCTTTCCATAATTCCTTAAAATGTTCTTAGTTCCTTTTGGGAAATCAAAGAGATGGAAGAGGAATAAAAGACACATGGAGCTTGTTGGAGATGAAGGGGTAGAAAGGGGGCCATTGAGAAAGCCAGAGAGGAGGGGACCCTCAGCGAGGTGGAGAATCAGGTAGATTTTGTTGTCAAGAAGGGAGAGTTACAGGTCTTCCTGTTGGATGTCAGAGTGTGGGGCTGAGGGAAGGAGACTTGCAGAAAGGTGCTTGGATTTGGGAGAGTGGAGTTTTATCGGTGACCTTGAATAATAGTGAGTGTTTATTTAATTATAGATGACAGGTGCATATTTGTCGTATTTAATCTTCCCATCATCCCTGTGGGGATGCTCTGGGTTCTATTATTGTCCTCAGTTTATAGCTGTCCACAGCATCCTAAGAGACCACTGAAGAGGCTAAAGCCCTGTAACTAGTGAAAGACTTGAACTCCAGGCTCACATGACTCCAAAGCCAGACTGTCTCACCATCACCCTCTCCGGGAGCTGAGAGTTCGCTTCCACGAGTGGAGTGGCAGCCAGACCGCAGGCTTTTCTGAGCCACAGTGAGGGGGCTGTGGTGGGAAGGCAGGTGCATAGTCAAGAGTTTAGCTCTCAAGGGAACGTGACACCTCAAGTCACAAGCAAGCGAGTTTCTTCCCAGAAAGGATAAACTCTTTGGAATTTGTAAAAGAAATGCTACAGGGAAAGAGGATAAACATTCTACCCAACAGGGCTGTCCCAGGTCCTTCCTGAGGTTGGGGTGGGAGTGAGAGTGGGGGGGTGGTCAGTGTTTCATACATCTGATCAACCCTGCCATTTGTGAATTTTTTTTTTTTTTTTTCGAGAACTGAGCTACACGGTGAGATAATGTCTTCAAAGTCACGGATATCGTGGTGGGAATTTGCTGGGTGGGACTGTGGCTTCCCTAAGGTTTACAGGGCATTCGTGATTGAGTCCAAGCAGCACATGCATTGATTAAGAACACTCTGCATGCCTTGGAGCAGCCACTCAAAATTTTTCAAAGCACAGTCATATCTATCTCATGTAATCTTCTGCTCCCATCTTCTGTTCTTTCCGTCCTTGTACCCGCCTCTCCAGTGTGGTTTCCCCAGGAGTTGTGTGTGGCTTTTTTGGTCTGATTCTGTTGCTGTCGTAGATAGCAATAGCTTCTCTTCTCTTGAAGAGAAGCGCTCTCATCAAACCGCTGAAAGTCAGTCTGCACCCCAGCTCTGGCTCTCCCAGAGATGTTGGTGCTTTCAGAGGCTGGAGGGCTCTGGTGCACTTGAGTAAAGCAGAATCGAGAGCCAAGCTTAGGCAGAGGAATTGGTTCTCCTAGATTCATAAGGCTTTAACAGGCACCATGGATATGTACTGCTCCACTGGCCTCCACGGAGTTGGGGAGTCTTCAGCTGGGAGTCTGGCCCGTGTCACTCGTAGTTGAGGCAGAGCTTTTCCTCCAAAAGTATACAAGGATTCCTCCCTTAGAGGGAAGGTCAGGAGCTGACACAGACATGCCCACTCTCCTTCAGAGAAGGAAGAGTTGAGGTCTCCCCAGCATGGAGCTTTACTTAGATAGTAAGGCAGCTTCCTTACCCAGGGGTCATCGGGTGCAGAGGTAAGCATTTCAGGAAGGCAAGCCCAGTGCAGTGGTGTTAACTCCTCCAAGGAAGAAGGGGGAGAAAAAGGGAACACTAGAGGAGACATTCTAGGCAGAAAAGTGCTTTTTGAGCTCTAGCTGATTGAAAACATGCATTTGAAACATGCACTTGGGAGATGAACCTGACCTTGGCATTAAAAGAAAGCAGACAGGGTAGAATTTAAGCTAAGCAAAGGAAGGGAAAAGGAAGTGTTCTCAATTCTTTTTTCTTTTCTTCTTCCTAGCAAGAACCAATTGAGTCACCTTTGGGGCTTAGTAACGGAGTAAGTGATCTTTCTCCTGAGTATGCGGTCCTGACTTCAACTATAAAAACTGAAGTGGATAGTACGGTGAACATCATAGGTAAACTGTTTTGACATCTCATTTCTTTATACACACAAGTAGCCCCTCCGGGGTCGAGAATTTGTAAAACGTGACTTAAAATAACATAGGCCGTGGGAGGAGGGCTTGGAACTGTCTCAGAATGCAGGTTCAGGCCCTCAGATGTCAGGGCTGAAAAATACAATCCTTTGAGGATCAGATAAAGGAACTGAGGTGGATGGACCTCAAAAAAACAGGTAGATGAAAAGAGATTCCCCTCCCCGCCCCCAGCTAATAACTGGCGGTTCTCAGTCTTTGCATTTTTGGTTACGTGGACAAATGTGTTATTTCTTTAACTTGGGAACAAGGAGTTGGGGAGACGGTCCCCACGAGTCTTCACAGCGTCTCTGGGATGACGGACCTGCCACAGAGGTGGTGCTCATCTCTCAGATGCGGAAACAGAGGTGCGTGGCCAGAGGGCACGCTGTGATCCCGCGGAGAGTGCTGAGTACCTTCTGTGCAGCAGAAGCAGCGCTGTGCATAGGGAAATAGATCGGGAGGAAGGCAGGACCAATTCCTAGTTTCATGGAACTGCAGATAACAACAGCTTTACCGTCTATGATAAATGTGCCAGAGGGACAGACTGGAGGTGGTATGATGCTGCTGGGGGAGGAACTGCAGCAGGGGGCTGGCAGCAGAGCTGGCCCCATGGACCCCGATGCCGGAACACGCTTGGAGGACCAGAGGGAAGGCCAGTGCGCCTGGGGAGGGCGCATGAGGCACCTCAGAAGGGAAGTGGGGTGGACTTATGGGGGCCTTTGCAGACCCTGGGAAGGAGGTTGGGTATTTTTCCTCAAAGTGCTGGAGGGTGGGTGGGTGGGTGT